>CABFVZ010001567.1:0-83960 GCA_902151445.1 Timema monikensis | reverse complement strand
AAAAAAAAAAAAAAAAAAAAAAAAAAAACATTGGAAACTGGAAACGCGTATTTAATTCCGCCAAGACATCATCGCAAAACCATAGATGGTGTCTCGATAGTGGTACTACGACTTATATGTGCCACGATTTGAGCAATTTCCGTGAAATCAGCGTCGAGAAGTGCGGTACGTTAAATCTCGCGAACAACTCCTCGACGGAAATCATCGGAAAAGGAACGTTACTGTTTACCACCAATGTATCGGGCAACAAGAAAAAGTGTCCAGTTTGAAAAAGACGCTTGTACCGCATCGCCCCCTCAAAAACAGGTTAGAGTTCCGCTCAAATTATTACACAGAATACTCGGACACGCGAATACGAGATACATCATAGACGCAGTACGAAAAGATTGGAGTGCAACTCACACAAAAAAAAACTAAACCAGATTGTGATGTATGTTTGAAGGGGAAAATGTCGAGGACCACGTTTTCTAAGAGGTCTGAACGAAAAACCCAGTTATTGGACCTCATCCACACACACATATGCGGGCCGATGAGGATAAGTTCTATAGGAGGTGCAAAGTACTACGTCGAGTTTATCGATGACTCCACGAGATGGTGTGAAGTGAGGTTCCTGAAGTCAAGGGCTGAGGTTTTCAACGCGACGGTGGAGTACGTAACCCTCGTAGAAAATCAGCAGGGCAAAAGGGTCAAGTGCTTACAATTTGATAATGGTCGAGAGTACACGAGCCTAGAGTTTGATCAATACTTGAAGAAGCAAGGGATCACCCGAAGACTGACTGTTCCTCATAACCCGGAACAAAATGGTGTAGCTGAAAGGGAAAACCATACACTTCTCAATGCAGCCAGATATTTGTTGATGGAGTCCAAATTGCCAAATTAATTTTGGGCTGAGAAAATCAACACCTCAAACTACCTATGAAACCGCTCACCCACCAAAAGCTTAAACGATCTCACACCATTTGAGGCATGGACCGGTAAACCACCCAATATCTCACACTTGAGAGTATTTGGCAGTCGTGTGTTTTACCTCAATCGAGAACCTGGCAAAGGCAAGCTCGATCAGCTGGATCAGGAGGGAATTTTCCTTGGATAGTCAGAAGAATCCAAAGCCTTCCGCATTTGGTCGTCGGACGTGATGTAAATTTCGTGGAAGACGAGCTCAAGGACAACGATGATGCTAATGTTGACGGTTCTAATACTTCAACAGACGACTGCTCAAAACAAGATCAACATCACGTGGACCTCGAACAAAATCCTCCACAAGAGGAAGAAAATCTGACGTCAGACTCAGACGACTCGTAGCAAAAACAAGACTTTCGTGGCTTCGGTCATGACGCAGAACCGCTCGTACCTGTTGACGCTGTGGAGGTCGAACATGATATTCCTTGCGAAGTGGATGACGACAACGACATCATTGAAGCTAAAACCCCACACCAGCCAAGAAGACGTGGTCAACCAAAGGTTGCAATGACAGGCTCGAGGGGAAGGCCGAGGAAGATTTATCACCCCGGTGTCCCTGAACAAACTGAAATCGTCGAGGAGGTCGAGCAAGCTTCCATCTCTGAAGGGAAGCTGAATCAGGCAATGATGGGTCCTGGTGCTTCAGAATGGTTCCAAGCTATCGTAAGTGAGATGAAGTCTGTTCTAAAAAATAATACATGGAAGCTTGTCGATCGACCTGAATAAGGAATAGTCATAGAGTGCCGCATGGTATTGCGCAACAAATCCCAACCCGATGGCACAACTGAGAAGAAGGCAAGGTTGGTAACACAAGGATTCAACCAACGACCTGGCATTCATTTTTCAGAGACTTTTGCACCCATGGCATGAATCGGATCCATTCGCCTCATGTTATCACTGACAGTGCGATTCGGCATGAAGGTCAGACAATTTGATGTCACTACAGCCTTCTTGAACGGCGAACTTGAAGAAGAAATACATATGGAGACTACGAAAGTTTATGAGAAGGTATTACAGAGCATCATACAGTCCAAGGGTAATAGCTCGACCGGCAAACAGGATCATGTTGAACGAATTCAGTAAAGGTACAAAGTTTGCCTTCTGAAAAAGTCCCTGTATGGGTTGCGCCAAGCGGGCAGGAGTTGGTACAACAAGCTGGATAAAACCGTTGAGAAACTTGGCACCTCTCCCACAAAATCTGATCCATGTTTATAGCAAATCGGTTCAGGGGAAGACGCGACATTGATAGCGACACACGTAGACGATATTCTAATTGCGTCTTAAATCCAAAAACAATCGCTGACCTAGGATTGGAGCTGGGTAAGCATTTTGAGATAAAGGATCTTGGTTACGCGAAGTGTTGTTTGGGCATTGAGATTGACCAGGGAGATGGGTACATCTATTTACAACAGCGAGGTTATATACGGGAACTTCTTGCACGTTTTAACATGACCGACTGTAAACCAGTAAGTACTCCTATCGACTCATGTGCAAGACTGAAGGGAAGTCAGATACCAAATGAAGAAGACGAAAAGTTCCCTTATCGTGAACTGATAGGAGCTCTTACTTACCTGTCCACATCAACCCGGCCTGACATTGCTTTCGCTGTCAGCTACCTGGGTCAATTCAACAATTGTTATGGGCAATGTCATTGGAAGACAGCCAAGCGGGTTCTCAGGTACCTGAAGGGGACACCCGATGTCGGACTAACCTACAGGACAAATCCTGAAAAATTGAAAGGGTTTGTAGACGCCGATTGGGGTAATTGCGCTGAGGATAGACGATCATATACAGACTATATTTTCATGTTCAATGGAAGCCCGATTTTTTGGGACTCTAGGTAACAAAGGACTGTGGCTATGTCCACCACAGAAGCTGAGTATAAGGCCTTGTCAGAATGTGTAAAAGAGGCCATTTATATCCAACGTTTTATCCGTGAGTTGAGCCTTGACGAGTTGGCAGATATATCAATCTATTGTTATAACCGAAGCTCGCTGAAACTGGCCGCGAACCCAATATTCCACTACAAGAGCAAACACATAGACATCTGCTACCATTTTGTCAGGGACAGGCTACAGGACAAGTCTTTCACTGTGAGTCACATATAGACTGAGCATCAAGTAGCTGATTTTCTGATCAAGGCTTTACTAAGATCAAAGCATTCTTGGTGCACAAAATCGGCTGGGATGGCTGCCATTACATAAGGATGTTATTTCTTCTCGTGATCCTTGACTCGAGGGAAAGTGTCAGGTGTCCTTTGCTCTAAGCAACGACAACACCACAGGCTATGCTGAGAACATTTGTTCAAGAGTCTCGGCTCACAACTAGTGTCGTCATCTGCGCGTGCGCATACCCACATTCATGGACGGTACAAATGCACACACAGCCCCTTACCTCTTTGGTGTTTTTGTGATTTTGTCTTGCTGAATGCTCGTTACCTCGATGACCGTCATGTAGTGCCGTGTGCTATTTTCATTCGGACATTCATGTCTACGATTTACCTCATAATATTTCTAACACTTATTTCCCACCAAAATATCATATAGTATATACCCACTCTAATATATTAATTTTACCTTTGTGAGATTCCCATTTACAAATTATGATATATATATATATATATATATATATATATATATATATATATATATTTTTTTTTCCATTTGGAAATTATGGGAATCTCACAAAGAAAATTATTATATTAGAATGGGTATATGATATTTTGGTGGGAAATAAGTAATTATAGAGGCATTATTGAATATTTATTATTACATTTCTTACCTGGCAAACTTATCCTTCCATGTGTAAACAAATTAAAGTTTTGATTTATATTGATAAAAACACATGAATAATTCTGATCAAAAAAAATAATTCTTTATAGCATTAAAAGCAACATTAAAATGCAAAGAACATAAGTCAATACCAAAATAGTCAATATTTACATTTATCTTGTGATTTTGGTGTTTTGTTTTAATTGTATATTTATTAAAAATCATCAAACTTTATAAATCCTGGTATTTTTCGATTTGCTTTCTCCTAATGTATGTATGTATGTAATAAATAATAATAATATTATATACATAATACTGTAACAACAACAAAAGTTTGTATATGAATGTGATATAAGGTACACATGGGGTTTACCTTTATTATTAAAATAAAAGTATTTTAAAATTGGAAAAAAAGAATGAACATTAAAATAAGGATTAGAAATTAATATTTGAGAGTATATGTTACATTCCAAACATAATTTTAATATTATGTTAAGAATTTCATTTTTTTAAATCCAATAAAAGGGACCTAGCACCCGAGTTTAATTTACATGTAGGCCTATAAGTGTAAATATATAGCATACAACCATTATTGTTTCCAGCCTATGACCAGGGTCAGTTTTATTTTCTCTTTTATAGTCATATATTTTTCACTAATGGCTAGCTAGGGGTGTTGTAGCTTCAGATACACAGCATATATTAGAAAAAAAAGTATTTTATTTCTTTGACCATAGTATAAATCTGTGCTCAGCATTAATAATTGTTTTAAATTCCATGCTTCATACTTTTAACACAACCCAATGTTCCAAAACCTACAAAAATAAATATAAATAACAAAACTAAGTTGACATACATGATTTTATTACCTTTATCAATCACTTGGAAATTAATTCTTGTATAATAGTAATAGTAATTTCTATTTTTTTTCCTTGACAATAATTTTTCAACTCAAAATGTATCTGTACATGTAACTATTTATAAGTGCAATTAAAAATAAAACTGATAAATCACATAAGAAATAAAGAGTTTTGTACAGAAAAACAAATTAAACTAATAAAAAATAACATATAGCTGCCGAGCATGTGGCTGTGCAGTTGATAAAACCACCAGTGCGGTGTTGCCAAACTTCAGTATTTCGGTCTGCTAGTGCCACAGTGGAACCAATCAAGGTAAGCAGGGACAGCCCAAGGTAAATTGCATCTGGGCAGAATTGCATTTTGGCACCCCTTTTATAACGGGGGATCATAGGATAATATGAAGATAGTTCCCAAAATTAACTACTCTAAACCTAACCTAGTCTGGGCATAATAGGGGGAAAAAACAAGTGAGGACCATTCCAAAGAGCTTCTAGTGCATTCCAATTATTTTTTTTAACATCTAGGGAATTTAATAAATTTATAATAAAAATTTTGGTGAGCACTTCTTAAAATAGCTTTTAGGTGGTCCAATTTTCAAAAATTTTTCAAAGTAAGACTACTACAAATATCCTCTAGAAGTGTCCAAATTTCAAAATATTTCATGTGGAACACTATACTAAATAAGTATGATTTTCAAAAAAACTTTAAATGAGGACTAGGCTACTTCAAATAGCTTTTAGAAGCATCCAATTTTCTAATCTTAACTGGGGGAGAGGAGGGTAGAAAGTCCATAAAATAATTTTTAGGTTCTTGCCCCCCATCCTCCTCTCAAACAAAATTCCATCACTATTGTTTAAAAAAACGTTCCTGATTCTTAGGGTTTAATAATAAGTCTTAACATCATGTCATAAACTTACGATTTTTAACACCTCCCCCCTCCAACCCCAAATTAAATTTTCCTTAGGTCCATGTGGAACCTAGCAAGTATAAACCTAACGTAACCTAGGTGTGACATGAAAATAATCTGAAGTTGAACGTCATAAATGGCTATCATACAGTACTACAAACGTTTCACTATGAAAATGGTTAAGATTACAAAGAAAACAATCTCAACATTTTTTGTAGACAATGTTCTCCTTGTTAATTTTTATATAATGAACTGTTTAAGACATACTTGCAAAATAAAGTTTTAAGGTGCCTTTTTTTAAGATGGCAGATGAAAATTAACTTTTAAAGAGTGACACACTATCCCATTTTATTGGCCAAAAAAACTATACCACTGAGTCAAATTTCATGTTCGTATCAAAAAATGAATGAGTGTTATGATTAGTAACTCCACTATTATTCCCAGGTGAGGTTTGGGAATTATTTTCATATCATTCCAAATTTATGATAGGTTATGTTGGTGCTGTGTTTGACGCTCCTTGTGAGCTGACGCCTTGTTCGCCCGGCCCTTAAGCCACCCCTAAAGGTAAGCTTGTTATCCTTGAGGGTAAACACAAATAATTCTATCACAAATATCATGATCCACATTATTTGTAATTTGATTTCGACAATGTTTTTTCAGGATGGTAAGGGAAATAAATTTTAGTCTCACTCACATATTTTTTTGTTTTTTAATTTAGCATTTTATCTAGGTTGACAAATTGGTACTGTAAAGTAGTAAGAGCTGCATACATATTGCCACACTGACAAAACTTAACATAAAAATTTTAAACTCGGCAAGATATAAGAACAATAATACATCAGAGACATTTACAAAATTAATCAACCAACATCTTGCAGTAAGTTGAAAATAAACCAAACAAAATATACTAGGTATCAGGAGTGTGCATGCAAATATTCAAAATAAATCACTATGATAGGCTTAAAAGCCATTGTGCCAACTTTAAACTTAATATCCAATTCTATGTCATTTTGAACATGTACACCTTGTTTACCTCGCAATGTAACAAGCTTATCTTACTTGTTTACACTATGTGAAGACCAAAGTTGAGCCCATATGGTAAGACTGTAAACTTTGACCGTAACAAAGTGTACACTCCGCTTATCCTAAAAAAGTAGCAAGTTAAGCCTGGTTGGTTTAGCTTAACTGAAAGGTAGGAGTGATACCTTGCTTGATTTTATCATGGCGCATACTCCAATTTTAATTAGAAGGTCCTTTTAGAAAATATAAACTTTATTGTGGCCGATATTCTTAATATCTTATTATTCTATTAACTTGGCATATTAATACATGAAAGCAAGTCTAGTAGCCTAGATAGTTATCCTATTAAAATTGGATAATATTGTTCAGGACCATAGTGTTATATTTAAGAACGGTAAGTCTTATCTTACCCAAATACAGCCTGGTCCTATCTAATATAAGCTGCATCCTAGTATAAACTGTCAAAGTAAACTTACACCTTTCATGGTAAACGAGTGTACATTATAACCCAAATGTTTTAATAAAATATTTATGATGGAAAGTTTTTTAAAATAAACTAATCCAAACAGGTTGAAAAAAAGATATTCATAAATAAACTTAATAAATATAACAGTTTAAAATTGTAGCTATGAAATATTTGGAGAGAATTAGTGTTTTCATATTTTGAAATAGCAAAAAACCACTTTATATAACACTAAAATGTTTTTTTAGTCCACATGATAAATAATACATAGCAAATTTAATTTAGAATTTAGTGGATAATAGATGTAAATTAGGCATGTGATTTTATTATTTAGCCTATACAAAAATAATGTCTTGTATGCTTAAAAAGCCCATCTTTTTTAACTGCTAGAGTATTTATATTTTCCAAAATTGCTCTCATTGTGACCTAAACAATTTTTCATTCTCATCTGGTTTCAACAATAAAATACAATTTTCAAATCAAGCAAAATATGAGTTTAGCTATTTAAGTATTTATTTATGTGTAGATAACATGCTAATCAGCTTGTCAGCATTTGTACGTAGGGGAACATAGCTATAAAGTTTGCAAATATTACTTGATCATCTCTAAAAATAATATAAAACAGGCAATAACCACAAGATTATGGGATATTTAGGTTAGCCACTGTCCACATACCAGCATATATTGGAAATTAAACTCATTTATAAACAAATGATATCTAATTTAGTTGATAACAGCATCTGGTTACAGGAAATTAACCAAGTGTATCAACTACATCTGTATTTAATCATCAAATATGACACAAAATTATAGGATATATAGTAGAGATGGGACACTCAAATATCACAATAGTCGAGATTCATAAAAATCTATAGATATAAATAAAAGATCTCAAATACAATTATGACGAGTTTGACTTTAAATAACTATTTTAAGCAATAATAATAAAAGGAATTATATAGACATGTGTAGCTGGGAACGTAGTAAAGTAACAAAAAAATATGACTAATTTGATTATTTACTTTTAGTCTTATCTTTGTTATTAAAGACATATTAGTCATGACAAATATATTATTTATCCATGGCATCATGACTTAAACAACTTTCTTATTTTAGTTAAATTTTAAATATTTTAACTTTAAAATTGTAAATTTTTAAAGATTGGAGGATTTGAAAGTCAAGATAGATTTTAAGGTTCAGATTCGAGAAATAGAGGATGCAACCCATCTCTAATATATAGTATTATAAAACAATTCCTTGCATCATAAAATTAACACAAACTTTGGATTTCGTGGCAAAAATTTTAGAAATAAGTGAAAATTTGTGTGAATATACAGAGTGAGTGTACATATTTGTATAATATTGCAAATCGGCGATTCTCATCTTTATAATAATAATAATAATAATTATTATTATTATTAGCACCGCGTCTTACTACCCGTATGGGTTATACGCACTTGCGCTAATGTGTAATGGTAGGGTGATTGTGAGATGAAATGAAGGACCTACAGTTTAACGTGGAATCCGAACCACGGTGGAGGCCTGGCATTCCCCACATTCACAAGATGTCTTGTCAGAGGTGAAGGAAGGGTTTGGTAATCAGATAAATCTGTGCCGGGACCGAGGATTGAACCCCGGCCGCCAGCATAGAAGTCTGACACCTTACCCCTAGACCGCCAGGTCACCCTTATAATAATCCACTATAGGCTGATTCTAGCTGAAGAATGGGACACTATCACAGCATGACAATTCTAATCAGTACACTTTAAAAAAATAAAAGCTGTGGTTCACTTTTGTAACCATACTTTCTTTCTTGTACAATATGCCTAAGAAATAACTTACTTGTGGATCAGAATATAGCTTCCAAAAATAATAAAATAAAACAAGCATTTCAAGTAAACTAATCAATATTAGCATTTTTCATCAGAAACATTATAATTATGCTGTGTTTAACACAGGGGGTGTGAATGAGAAGGGTAATTTAGAAGAATTAGCATGAAGCAGGGATGGGAAACCACCCTCAAACCACAGACTAATTAAGAGTCAAACCTCGACTAATCCACCATTGGTAAATCAGTCTGTGAGTTTGACACTTTAGACAGCATGACCACCAGTGGGGGTGACATTATGACAATATTAATGCACAAATTAGAATAGGTTTAGAATCACCATGGTTAAATGCAAGCTACTATAATAGACTCAGACCTATTGGTCCATAGATTTATTCCTGATTAGGTACACTAGTTTTATATTTATCTTCAAAATGTATTTTACATTCTCAATTTGTTCCCAAAGATTAATTATGTTAAGTTGCTAATAGACTGAAATTTTGTACTAAAGCATAGTTTAAAAAATATGGGTTGAAGTATTGTAGACAGCTTGGAAACACCTTTCAACTTAGAGGCTTATAAAACCAAAATGTAGCCCTAGAATAATTAGGAAGAGCAACAGTAAAGTGTTGGATTGTGTAAGAAGACTAGTGGTGTAAACCAATGGTGGTTTTGTTGGGTTTTAATATCACTTGTAAGTTTACATATTTAATTCTTAGCTTAACATAATTATATAAACAAATGTAATGAAAATTATAATAATAATAATAATAATAATATTAGCACGGCGTATTACTACCCGTTCGGGTTATACACTTTAAGTAATAATTATACTAATGGATTAGAAATTGGGAAGGTCGAATTAGAGGAAGTGAACCCGCATTTGCGTGGAGGGGGAGTGGAAAACCATTTAGGGAAAACCACCCCCAGTTCACCCGACCGAGATTCGAACCTCGATCTCCCCGTCCTCAGCAGTCGAGCTCAACACGACTAGCGCGTTAGCCAACTACGCCACCGAGGCGGGTAATGAAGATTATAAAACCTCGCCTTGTCTTTTAATGTATAGATTATAAATGAGGCTAACAAATGCTCAAAAACAGATTACAGTTAATATATCTTCAATTGTGTGCTTTGTTTATTAACCAGTGCACATCAGTCCTTGTCACATTTCCAAATTTTCAAGCTCTTTCCCAATTTTACACCACATTTATAATATTTAAAACATAAGGTAAGTTCCTTTATGGAGGCATCAACCGGAGCACTGAGACACATTGCAGGCGTAATAAATGCTGCTTTGTTTCAAAACTTTACATTTTACACAAAATTTTACAGTTTTGAGATCAAAACAAATGGTTAGAAACATAGATCTAGCCTTACTAAAAAAAAGTTGTTCTTAAGCAGGGTCACAACAGAAATTCTAAGATAATTAAGAATTGTGTTTGAATCTTAAGAACCGCCCTTCCCATAGTATACTTGTGAATCACAAACAAGAAAACCCAGCTTCAAGACTAGACCACTCCACAATTGTTGAAACTAATTCACTAGAGAAAAAAATTTCAACTGCATGTGTTCCAAAAGTAAATAAAGCACCAAAGAAAAATATTTTGATGGTAGAAAAAATAAAACTACCTAATATAACAACTGATAGCGTTAAGATATTTATATGAAAAAACTAATATCAAAACTTATATAGACAAAATAAAATGTTGAACCCACATGACATAATTTTGGGAGAAAATGACAGTGCTTCGGCTTGTCAGTGTGTATTTACTAGCCAAGACATACATCAAAGTTACATTATTTGTTGGTTGTTTTGTTGGAATTTAAGCTTATTTCATGACTAGCAGAGCGTAAAGCTTTCCATAGAATAGTTTAATTTTTGTGCTACTTTTCATTTATCAATTTTTATGCATGCACACATAAAAAAAGATATAAAATATTTGAGGACTGTATATATAAGACAGAAATCAATCTTGAAGTGGAAAACACTGTAATTTTTTTGAAAGTAAATCCTAACAAGGTGTTGTTTTTTTTTAAAAAAAAGGTCAAGAGTTACAAAGTTACTCCAAGCCTCCCAGTCAGGTCTTAGAAAATCGTGAAATGCCCATTTTCATCAGGGCCCAAGCTTAACTGTGCTGTTTTGTTCGCTACTGCGCATGACGTCACCTGGAATACAACAGCAAGAAACTTTCATGTTCTTGTTGTCTATACACGAGTGTGTCCAAGATTTTGTTGTAGCTTGAGCTTACAATTACAACCCAAATCATTTTCGGTGATATATGTAATATCCTGACTATATGCATATATATTATCTTCAAGCTTTTAGGTGATTATTCAATTGATAAGTATTATGAAATATATTATAGTTTATTCTTATATACATGCAATTAAAAATTACAACCTCAGCTGGTGTAAAAACAAATTCCATATGGACACAATCCGGCACCTTGGCTCAGTCAGTAGCATGTTGTCCGCCAAGATAAAGGTCCCAGGTTAGATTCCTGGCATGGCAGAAAGATGTATCATCAGTGAAATGTGATTTCCCCCCCTTTCATAGTCATAAATTAACGACCTGGGGCTTGATGTTGTGTATGTTATAGATTTAAGTTAGTTTATGAGTTGTGCGCTGATACAACCAGTTGGTTCAGAAAGTGCATGTTAAATATCTTAAATACATGGAAAATGAAAAATAGGGATACATAACTTAAAAGATATTAAACGTATACTGAAATTGCAACTATTTGAAACCAAACTTAGGAAATCACATCAAGAAAGTAGACTATACAATTTATTTAAATTTACCCAATTTCGTTTTAAAATATATACCCATTTATTTATACACATAATAATATATTATATATATAGACAGTTAACATTTAAATAACTAATTAGTAATTAACCACTTCAGTGGCCGAATGGTCCAAGGCACAGTATCGCTCTTGTATTAGACTGACCTATTGACGATGAGGATATCAGGGTTTGAATATCCGCCAGGTCTACTGAGAGTGATTTTTCCTAAATGGTTTCCCATTATCCTTCCAATAAAAATGTTTTCTTCCACATCCCTACCTCATTAAAGTAATTAGCATGCATGCATATAACCTGAATAGGTAGAAAGTTATAAAAAGAAAAATAATTATTCCATGCATCTTTTTACTTTCTTTATAGTTTTGAATCTGCCATGTATTAAGCCTCATTTAGTTCTTTACTTTGTATAAAGGCCTATGTTCTATTTCAAACAAAACACTTATGTTGCAATCAAGTTTAAAATTAATCTTTGGGAATTATTAAAGAACCTCCTGAAAGAAGATCAATCCCCTTCCACCTTTATATGATAACACATGTGTTCATAATTCAGTGAACCTATGTATAAAATAATATTAATACTATCTCTTATCTATCTCTACCTAGTAATATTTGATTTTTAATATACAAACTGTTAAATATGATGTAAAATTTTCTTGGGTTTCTTCTTAAAAATGATTTTAATTCAAGAATTGAGTTATTTGTAACTTTTTAGTCAGGTTAAATTCTTTTAGTAGTATTAGTTCTTCTAAATTACAAACTTGCCTTAAAGCCTTTGTTTATTAATCATGATTTCTCAATATTTCCTACTTTTTGTTTATTTTGTGAACAGAACTGTTCCTGAATACTTATAATATAACTACACACCTTTGGTATTTAAATTAATTTGTATTAAATGGTGGTTTTTGATGAACATATAAACATAAACCTGCTTCAGTGGCCTAATGGTATAGGTCACCATTCTCTCAATAGAATGGACTGCAGATGACTGGGAGATTGGGTTGCGAATCCCGGTCAGGTGTACTGAGGGTGCTTTTTCCATCCACAAAAATGTGAGTACACTTCTTCTAAATTCAACCTTCCTAATCCCTAATACATTAGCGTAATTAATATAGAGGCTTATAACCACAATAGGTAATAAAACATGGTGCTAGAATATAGGAAAGAAAAAAAACTCTAGTTCAATTGGGTGGTATACCGAGCACAAAGTGACTCCCTCATATACAAAAATAAATCTTGTAATGATTTGTTGCTCAAATGTATTCAGTGTTGAAATGGTTATTTTTAAAATTACAATCTCTAATGATTTGTTTGAGATCTCTAATTTAATTTAATTTAATTTAATTTAATTTAAAATAAAATGCTGTGGATTTGTATTAACCATTGGCAGGATAAGACACACTAAAAATATCAAATAAGTTATTAAATAATTTGATCACTTTAGCATTCCTATCAAAAAGGTTATTTTCTTATATTATACTACATTATTGCTTCAAAAACTGAATTAGATAATATCCGAGTCATAGTTTTTACTTTTTGTCTATTGCAACATTTTACATTTAAGTGAAGCTTTACAGTTTTGGCACAAATTTAATATCTTTTAATACTCTGTTTATTATTTCTATATAGTTTTTTTCACATTAATATCACCACTTTGAAGAAGACAATTTTTGTCCATAATGTGATTTATAGCAAGCTTAATTAAAGGAGGAACTTCAACAAATACATACAAATTTTATTGTAATATCAAATGAATATTCAAATTCTGAATTTTTTTCATATAACTTTCCTTCTTCCATGTAACTTACTATTTGCTTTTACTTGAAAACTACCCTCTTAAGACTCCAATTATAATTTGATTCAAAATATATTCAGTAATTGGCTGGTCAAAACAATAATACACTAGTTGTTTCCAATTTCCTAGACACTTATTTGCCATACTTGTGTTTAACTATACAGACCTACAATTTTCCATTCTTTCTGTCAAAACAAATTTGTTTACTTATTTTAATTTCATCAAAAGAGAGCATTGTAATTTTATAAAACTTTTTTTAAGTATTTAATCCCTGAAGTGTAGTTTTTGTCAAGTTTGGAGTTTGAAGTTCTCCATAAATTATTTGTATATTTAGGCTATTTAAAAATAAATTATCTTGAGTTTGCTATCAATAAATATTTTAACAATACTTGTTTTCACATTGATTTTTATCAAGGTTGACAAGTTAGTTTATTTTGAATCTCTTCATCCAAGTAAAAACGAAAGAACCTGTAATAACCCGCTTACTTTTATCACACCCAAATACAGTACAGTAGTATATATTTAACCACGCATTTAAGAAATGCACTTTTAAATTGCCAACCCTATCTTCACTACCAAGTATCATGTTGTCTTCCAGATGACGTCAAGAAGGTAATGAGAGAACGGAGGAACCTGCACAAGCCTTTACCTTCTCTTCTTAATAACATACATTTTCAATAACCATACACATGCAAACTCAAAATACTGTTACCTCAATTTAAGAGTTGGTGTAAAATTCCTAAACAAACATTCCAATTTTTTATTTTGGGGTTACTAACTCACAGAAGTTGTTTGCCATCTCTGGAGTGACTTTTTCCTTAGTTGGTAATATATCTACTACTTAACTAAAAAGCAAACAAAATTATTATCATTTACCACCTGGTTATTTCATAGAGACAACAACTTCAAATGTTTCTCATGTATAGTTTAAAAATTGAGATGTTAGCTCCCAAAAATATTTTTTCCCAGGGCCTATATTTTTATGAAATGGCAAAAGTGACACACTTGAAACATTTACTTTCAGCAAGCCCATTCTATACTGTGATGGTGACCTGGTGGTCTAGGGGTAAGGTGTCAGACTTCTATGCTGGCGGCCGGGGTTCAATCCTCGGTCCCGGCAAAGATTTATCTGATTACCAAACCCTTCCTTCACCTCTGACAAGACATCTTGTGAATGTGGGGAATGCCAGGCCTCCACCGTGGTTCGGATTCCACGTTAAACTGTAGGTCCTTCATTTCATCTCACAATCACCCTACCCATTACACATTAGCGTAAGAGCGTATAACCCGAACGGGTAGTAAGACGCGGTGCTAATAATAATAATATACTGTGATTGTATAAAGTTAGATTGCAGTTTATTAAGACATGGAGTAAAATTAAAAATTGTTATTAAGGTGGCTAGACAAAAACTTAAAATGGGGTTGCAACCGTGTACCAGACCTCATGAAACTTTAACTGCACTGACCAATTCCCAGACCTCTATGGTAAAAAAAAAGAAAGACACCGTCTTATACCCAGTGCTGTAGTCCTAAAATGATTTCCCACCCTTCCCATTAATCACTCTTCCAAGATATTTTACGTTCTGTACTTTTCTCAGCTGTGCTCCATCCAATCTTATAGCTTTATTAGGCCTTATCCTCTTTCTTGTCATTAACATCACTTCTCACTTTGCCCTGCTAAATTTCACTCGCTCTTTCACTTCCTAATTCATTCTATTCCTGTACTTCCTCTTCATTCTCCCCCCATACTATCAATTCATCAGCAAACATCATGGCTTTAATTCTTCCCTCCCCGAGTTTTCCTGCCACTTTGTTCATTACCATATCTATTACTATCACAAAGAGTGGTGGTGAGAGCTCTCCCCTGCTTTACTCTTATTTTTTATTTGAAACCACTTTCTCCTCCCAATCTCCTTCAACACAACTCCTGTTATCCTACCTCATACATGTTTTTCACTCTCATTACAACTTATATTTATACTTCGACCTCCCTATCACCTTCCAAACGTTATTTCTATCCATGCTATCACATTCCTTCCCCACATTCATAAAAATATCACTAATAAGTCTTTCCCAAATTCATACCTTCTTTCCATCAGCTGTTGCTTGGCAAATATCAAGTCTATTGTAAACCCATGCTGTTCCTTTCTTCACCCTCCTTTGAGGAACAAACTCTTTTAGTTCTGTAATTTGTTAGAGAGATTAGTTATGATTAAATAGTGAAAATATTTTACCAATGCTTTCTTTAAGGAGAAATCATGTTAAACAATATCTGCTTATTCTCATTTATTTAAATTACATATTTGTGGCTCATAAGTACCTTAACAGCGCTAGTTTTAATAATAATAAAAAAGCACAAAAACACCGCTAGGTCATTACTACACCATTAATTATAGCTGCACAACTCTCCCCCCTTCTCTTCTAGCCCAAACAGTTGTTAACGTCTTGGTTATTTTTCCACAATATAAAATAAGCTACTGTAGTCCTTGACTTGTATTAGTTCCCAAGCAAGAGTAATTTTCACTAAGTTTGTACCAGACACATACCTTTCTTACCATGACTCACCTAGCAACTCGTTGAACGAATAGACTGGAAAAGATGCAAATAATAAGGAAATTACATCACTTTTACATTCATTTTCACAAAGTTCACACTCGCCATGCCCCTTACTCCTGTTCTCCCACCATTTGACTGAAATAACTTTAGCAGAGTTTTCGCGATTGAATTGGTTATGTCTTGGTTTAGAGTGTATGGAACAAATGATTCTGAGCAAGCTTATGAGTTGTTTTTTGTAAACAAAGATGGTGATTGGCCAATATTTGACATAACATCCGGTAGGTTAATTAATGTAAACCTTAATGTACTTTAAATCAATAGAAAATGTCCTATTTAATTTCATTCTTAGCTGAACTGTTTTGTATTCCGACTATGTTTAGTATTTACACAATAAACCTAAACTTATATTTTATTAACAAGCCTACAGAAACCATAAAGTATGTAGTTAGGAGTATATAAGACAAACAAAATGTACCCTATTTATTTTATTCTTAGCAAAAAATGTTTAAGTAACCTACTGTTCACAAACAATAATAAATAAGTAGATAAACACTCTTAGTTTTAAAAATTTGGCAAAAGAATATAGAGAGAACAATGACTAATATTAAATGTTATGGTATGACATCTTTTTTGTTTGTTTTACCTATAAGTAATAAACGCTATCATATGAAAACACCGTACAATAATTTAAGTGAAAGGGAAGAGAGCCAACCTGATAGGATTGTTGGGTTAGGCCTTGATAGAAACAAATAAACTTCTCTTCATTTCCGCAAACACTTTTCATACTTCTAAATTCCTATCACCTTCACAGTTGCACATTATTTTAATATTCCTTTTTCATAATAAGAAAGACATAAAACAGAAGCAATACATAAAAAATTTGCAGCTAAACATCTGAAAAAGTTTAAAATAGACTTGCAGTGTCACAGATAGGTTGCCATACTGATACAACTTGATGAAAAACTAATGAAAATAATTAATAAAATCAGAATTTAACTGCAACAAAGTATACCCAAGTTAAAACCATAGGGCTAGTATAGATTTGGTTATCCACTGATGAACAAGTTCCCAATGTCTTAGCAGAGAGTTGTAGCAGTTAGTTGTAGGAAATGTTTAAAGTATTATGGTGGTGTAGTAGGAGTCGAGTGAATGTTAGTATAGAAAGCAACAAATATGTCTTATAATTGGTAGAGAAAAGATATTATTAAATATTTTAATAGCGCCTGTTGTTAGTCCAATGTATTTAGCCTCACAAAAATTGCAATGAAGTAATTGGTCTAATAAGTTGGATGTGTTGCAATCAAAGTGGCCTTGGATAAGGTATTATTTCGGTCCTGTTAGGAAGGTGGATCTTGCAGGTATACACAGGCGTGAACCTTTTTATTTGTAAACTAACACAGAATTGTTATGGGGATGGTAAGTTTTGGTTGTATTATGAGGTTATGGAGGTTAGGATGCTGTTTTAAATAGATCTTTGGAAGAAATCTGATAAGATTTTGTGTACGAGTGGAAGAAATTATTATTATTATTATTATTATTAGCACCGCGTCTTACTACCGGTTCGGGTTGTACGCAAAGAAATTAATAAACATTAATTATTGTCAATGGGAAGACCTAGCCGCAGGTGGGAGGATAACATTAGTATGGACTTGAAAGAGATAGGGCGTAATGAGGTGGACTGGATATAAATAGCTCACGAGAGGGATAGATGGCGTACTTTACTAAGTGTGGCAATGAACTTTTGAGTTCCTAATGCTATAGTACTTTACTCGTTAAATCTAACAAAGAATGATACTAGGGGTGTGCAAAGTTCACTTTTTCAGTTTGAAGCAAACTCGAATTGAATATATTAAGTATTCTCAAAGCCAAACTGAAGTTTGAATATTTTATTTTAGTTGTTTTATGCTTGAAAAATATTATATTGTGGCTATTTATATTACTTCATGCACTAAAATTAATTGGAAAATGTTTTATTGCACAATTGTTTGTAATTTTTGTGTTAATTTGATAAATCAAGCTATTGTCATAACATACAATTTGATTTATTAAGATTTTTCCCATATTAATATTAATTTGTAATGTACAAAACAGCACAGGATGGCAATGAATTAACATAAATGAAATATTTTTATTGGTGACGCTACAAAGCCAGAATTTGTTTAGAAGAAAAGTCAAAGCAAATATTTGTTTTGAAGCCAAGTCGAAGTTTCGCACACCCCTAGATCATGCCGTTTTAAAAGTGGCATACAATTCTCAGCTCATTGCTTGAAATTGAGCTATTTACTATTTAGTTTAGCAAAGGAAAATGTTAACAAACAGAGGTTTTGTATCATCTCTGTCATAAACACTCGTAGCCAGCCACGATACTAGGAGTGCAGAAACGCTTTAGTCAATAAAATGGACACCAATTCAATCGCAAAAACAAGCCTTTTGATGTCGCAACGAGATCTATGAGAGACACATAAGCTAGCATGGCAACAAAGGCAATACAATTCTCTAAATTTAGTCCTGCGTTAAGAACTATGGCACACTTCATACAAAAAACAAAAGTACTTCTTATTTCTCTTTAACATATTGTTTTGACACACGAAAGAAGAAACAACACAACATTATCTATCTGTACAATAATTCAATATTCAACATTTTGTTATTTATGTATAAAGTCTTAAATCACTCCCTAAACTAGAAGATGAAACAAATTAAATGTCTTTTATAGCCACATGTAAATGTCTAGCGAGACAAATCACGGGAATAAACCAACAAGTTTCAACACTACATAACTTAAAGACAGTTACAAGTACACCACCTAAATTGGTTTACCTCATTTCTGTTAAGGATTTATCAAGAGAAAATAGCTAAATATAGAGTGAGCAACTATTTAGGAACAACCACACTTAGTTCACCAGGCCAAGATTCAAACCCATTCCTCCCAGTGACGTGTAAGTCAGACTATTGTGAGAGTGACACCTTAGACTGGGTGGACACCATTGTAAGTACATGACACATTCACTCCAAATCATGTTGTGTTCACTGATAAGGGAGATTTATCGGAATATTTACCATATTATAGTATATCTTTTTAGTCTTTAAGGAAAACCTCTTTTTCACTTTTTTGAGGTATTTTGTTTTATATATATTTAGAAGAAGATATAGGAAAGGTGGAGAGAAAACATATAAAAGGAAACTATGTTTTTTTTTCTTTATAAAAACTATATTGTGTTCGTTCTGTTTTCCATCCATCTTTCCTGTGTTTTCTTCCAAGTATGAATACCATACTATAGTGTTATTCTGTGGACCTGCGATTTCCTGATAGCTACCAAAATAATAAAAGCTTACACTTTTATAAACCCTACTGGCCACTCTAAGTGTGAAAAGTCCACATCTATGATCCAAGTGAAACCATATTAAATGTATGAAGAATGAAAATTCTTTAACTTAAATCGATGTGTAATTTGTTTATGTATGGAAATCATATGTTATATTTATTTAACTCTAGGCACTAACTATAATAATTTAGAAAAATATTATAAATAATATAATGTAAATAACAGCACAAAATTAAAAAACTTAAAATAAATGTATTCTAGATGTTAAAATTTACTTTGTGAAACAAATATTATTTTTCTAAGCAAATATGAAGAAAGTCCAAATTTAGAAAATTACAGACCTCTAATTCATATATAAATAGAAGCATGAGTTTCAATGAAAGCATCGATTTTAATTAAACCATGGTATGTTTAATAAGTGATGTACTTAGCTACGGTTTATCAATCATTAGTAGTGCCCCTAAAAATATATATTTTCTCTTCATAAAGCTCTTGGCCAGATTAAAAGAGGTGACAGAACAGCTAGTACAGTCTTGATTACAAAAATCACTAGACAAAAAGTCTTAAAGGAAAATAAAAATCACAAAAGGATAACTTAGCCCTAAACGCACACTTTGTGGCATAATTTCTTTAATTATATATATATTTATGTTTCAAGAATATAATCCTGGCTTCATAAACAGTAATAATAAATAAGTTGATCTTCTTTACTTCAAAGACTCAGGTTATCACCTCTATCATAAAACAAGGTCAGATTTAGCACTTTTTTTTTTAACAAATCACGATCATTGGCTACAGTTCCTTCTAAAACTCAAATTAACAGAAACCATTAGTAAAAACTTTCACAATTATCAGTGTGTGCTTTAATTTATTGTGATCAAGGCTCCATTTAATCAACTTATCGATTTGTGTGACTTTTGGGGTATTTTTTTTATACAGCCTAACTTTAGTCCTGATATCACCAACTTTTAAAGCTTTAAATATTATGATTAATGACCACATTTAATAAGCTATGATTTTAATTTACAACTGACAAAATCTATTATTTCAACAAACTTAAAAAAAATCTTATTTTCTGCCAATGACATAATATTAGCTTGAAATTCCAACTCATGAGTGCTATTTGGTATTACAAATTGAATTTGGTGATTGCCTAAAATTTACCAAATTGTTTGAAAAAAATAATAATCAAAAACCTGATATACTAAAAATATTCTATAAAAATAAGTACACACAACCAAAAATACCAACAGATATTAAATTAGTAGTGAAGCTGAGTAAATGAGTGAAGAACTTGCATCCTTAAAATCCAAAATTAGCATTTTGATAATTTGTTGAACGACCGCCAGACATTATCGGCAGGCCTTGTGTGATAGCTTAGGCAGCACTTGGGTCTGTATACAAACTCGTTGTGGGACGTGTGTTTAGCCATCAAGTCAGCCATCTTGGAATGGTGCCCCAACCCGCTCCATCTGCAACAATAAGTACATTAATACACCATCCTTGACACTGGTAGACTCAGCCGTTGTACTGTTTACAAGTGCAGGTGTCATTTCCCACCTGCTGAGCCTGAAGCTGCTCCAGCCGCAGATCCAAGGCCGCTCGTTCCTCCTGCACGTCGGCAAGCTCCTGGTTCAACTCCTGGCAAACTCGGATCAAGAGAGAATTTTGTTCTTGCAGGCGGTGTAGTGAACTCTGATCTACCGTAGACCTGGAACAACTGCATATGTTTACAAACATGGCTGACACAGGGTAATTTTTTCTAGAGATGGGTCCTCAGAATCCTTGAATATCTTGAATCCTTAAGAATATTCAAAATTTTGAGGAATAAAGAAAATTTAGGCTTTGGGATTTAATTTTTTTTTCTTCAAGTTTTTTTAAATTATTTAAGGGCTTTAATATTTCTGATTGGGAATTCAGCTTAACACAATTCTAATCTTAAGCCCAGACCATTAATTTACCACTTAACTGAATGAATACAATAATGAATGCAATATAAAGACATATCTCTAAATAGCGGGCAAAAATTGCAAGCACCGCTCATATATTTTACAGTGCAACTGATAGAGATTCTTTTAACTTGAGTTCAATGTGAGCAGTCTCATCTTCCCCTGCTTGAGAAATGTTATGAAATGTTAATGTCAGAGGGACATTTATTTCAAATATATTCAAAATAATGACACAAAAAAAACTGTTTAGCAAATTTAAACCAGCTAATCAATGAAAGAGGATTTAAAGTTTTGAGCTTATTGATGATAGATTTTTATATTATTTTAAAGTGAATAAAAACTTTTTTACATGAAACATCCTTAATACTTTGAGGTAGATAGAGCATGTTCTTTGTTTTTGTTATTCCTGATTGTTTAATGTTTTACAGAAGTATTAATTAATATTGTACTTTGATATGTTGGGGACTTAAACTAAAGAATAATATTCCAGCATAATTCTCAGTTTTATTGGTGGTAATAATAATAATAATAATAATAATAATAATAATAATAATAATAATAATAATCTCTTTTTAAAAACCCTTTCCCCCAGTTGTGAAGCTTTGAACAAATGATTCTGATTGACAATGTTTGGTAAAAGGTGTGTTGAAAAGTCATCAAATTTTGTATTTGATCAAGTATTGTTAATAAGTATTTCTACTCACTACCTAGACTGGTAGACTATTGAGGTTCTACACCAGGTGCAACCTCAATTATGTCATAGAAGTTAAAACACTTTAAACTACTTCAATTTTATAGTAATGGAAATTGATAAGAATTAAGAAAAAGGAAAAATAAACTATGGTAATGAGGGTAAATTTAATGAAGAAAGCCCGCCTAGGGAAAAAGGAAAAAAGTGGGAAGAATCCAATTAACAAAGGTGACAACTTCTTCCTTTCTTCTGTTTTCTATAGTTAAAGTAGTCACACACATATTTAAACACAAATAGAATGATATTTCAGCAGGGTTGGACTGGGCCCTCCAAAAGGGCGCAGTCCAACCCTGCCGGGACTATGGGAGTATGGATGTGAGAAAAGTATTGATACTTTACTAATATTGATATTTTCCCTTCGATACTTTTAATGAGTACAATATCGATACTTTACTAATATTGATATTTTCCCTTCGATACTTTTAATGAGTACAGTATCGATACTTTTCTTTCGACACCACATCCTTATATGGGAGTGCTGGTAGAACCCAATAATAACGATTAATAATAAATATTATTGGTTATTGCATGGACTTCCAAAATAATATTTTTATTTTCATTGTGTGACTCAAGGCATTGTTGAATATTCCGAATACTATAGGTTAGTTTTAATAAATATAGTATAAAGAAACAGTCATGGGATAAGTGAATTTTATTTAACAAAACATCTAGCATTTAAGGAACAAATTGTAAAAGATATTATACTATACCCGTGACAAGGATACTCGGACAATTCGTATACAGCCTGTCTCAACAACATCCGTCCTGAGAAAACTGGGTTTGTCTTCGAGAAAAGGAATGGTAGATATCACACCCCCATAACTTCAATTGAACCTGATTTGTATCAGCGCTGAATACAAATCTCTTCAAAGCAACACACCCTCACATTTCAAACTATATTTTCATTTTCACACCAAGCTTCCAAAAATTTAAATTTCAAAATTATTAAATTGAATTTAACTTTACATATCCAAATTATAATAAGCAAAGGACGCTGTTATAGATCCCATTTAAAATATAATAATACATTTGATGTTATTACTAGTCAAATTAAGTTCATTATATAATTAGAAATGGAAGAGGGTGAAAGAGAGAACGTTTTGCTCAAAACTTATTCCAGGGCGGGGATTGTGTTAAGATCGCAATAAGTTTATGGGGGTATGAACTTGAAGGCCTACGAAAGGCTCTCCTTACTAACAAAACTTAGTAATTAAACAATAGTTTTTGTTTTCTGTTGACTTAAATTTTCTTAATTCTTAACTCAGTAACGAAAAAAATCACAAACGTAAAAAATCAACACCAAACGATATCATTCAAGGCACGAAAACAATTAAACAGCTGATTTACACTACTCTAAGAGCAGCCATACAACACAGATCATTGTGCCTTCTCTGCCGCTGTTCCTTGGTGCCGATCGCCCCTTGTTGCTGAACGTCCCCACCCCCTAAATCTATATTTACTCAAATTTAATTTCACCTTCACAGTTCCACCTTGTCTTGGTTATTCGAATCCTATTTTAAATTTAAATTTCTTATTTTCATCATTGTAATTTATTTATTTATTTATTTTGCCAAGAGGAGGGGGTTTCTGGGCTAAGGGCGCAAACTCAACAAACTTCAGGGCACACTGACCCGAGGGTCGATGGGCCAATTCGAGCCTGTATTTTGGCATTGTTGCCTTTGTCAAACACAAAGAGAGAAGAGGGAATGCACTTCACTCAAACACTGGATTACTCCATTTTGAAATAAAAATTAATTGAAAATGGAGTAAACACACATCACACTTTTTTTTTAAGGTCTGGATCATAAAATCATTATTCCATTTGTGATGTGTGCTCAGCCACAAGTAAAGAGTATAAAAGTTAAAGAGTAAGTATACAAATGTGTTAAATTCAGTGGCAGTGGAACACCTTATATGTGTAGAGAGGTGAGAGGGGGAGCATAAGAAAATGTTTACATAAACTAATTGTACTCTAATTCAAAGGAGAATCTTAGATTACCCAATCCCTGAAAATGTTTTTGAGAATTGAATGCCCTTAGAAACTATTTTGAAAGGTCTTTGTAATATAGGAAGAGGTGTACAAATTATAGGGAGAAAACGCTGATGTGCCAATGCACAAAAATATATGAGAAAATTCTAGAAAAGAGAATAAGAAATAAAAGAAAGGTGGAGAGAGGAACAGCATGAATTTAGGGAACAGAGGTCTACAATAAGACTTAATCTTCGTTATACAGCAGCTGATGGAAATAAGGTATGAATATGGGAAAGACTTGGTATTGGTATTTATGGATGTGGAGAAGGCATATGATAGCATGGATAGAAATAAAGTTTGGAAAGCGGTGGAGGGGGCAGAAGTGGAAAGAGAAGTTGTAAGGAGTAGGGATGGACAGGAATGACATTTTAATATTGGGACTGAAACGGAACGAGAAATGAGTCAAAATATCTGGATCGGGACAGGAATGGGAAATTATAAAAATGATGCTTCATATTAATTCAAGATTAAAATTATATATTGTTTTTATACTAATATGGTAATACTTGTAAAAGCTTTGACATTTTATCATAAAAACATAACAATATAGATAGGAGTGTGCAAATAACATTTTTTATTGAAACAAATAGCAAAATTTTGAACAAATATTGAATAGAACAAATCGAATAATTAATTTTAACATATTATTTTTATTAGTTAATTTCTTTTTAAAATGGTGTTTTGTATTTAACTAACTATTGTAAGAGTGCAAAAAATAAAATTTGTACACTTTTTAAATGTCCTCTAAAATCTTAAATGTTCTTTATTTTAACACCTCTTGAAGGCTATCTAGGTTTGAAACACCTTAAAGGTTATCTAGGTTTTAAACCCCATGAATATTACTTAGATATGAAACCTCTTAAATGTTCGCTAGGTGGGTTACCCTTTAAATATTCTAGAGAATGGATAAATTCTCGACATTTTTCTGAAGGTTTAGGATCCCGTAATGAGAGTGAAAAGCATGTATGAGGATAAGAGGAGGTGTGCTAAGACGGAGGACGGAGTTGTCTAGCTATAAGGTTGGATGGAGTAGAGCTGAGAAAATTACAGAACATATACTATCTTGGAAGTGTGATTGAGGAAAAAGGTGGAAGTAGAGAGGATTTAATGACACCAGGGAGAGTTTTTCTATAGATGTGTAAAGATAAGTGCCATTTAAATGTAAAGGAGTGTTGTACAGGGCGTATTTTGTACATAGTGTCACTTATGCAGCAGAAACATGGAAAATGAACCTAATAGACACTAAGAAACTGGAGGCTATGGAAATAAAGTTTGTGAGGAGCATGTTAGACATCATGAGGAGAAACAATATTAGGAATGAAGTTATCCGGAGAAGAGTTGGGGTACAGAGAGTACATGAGATGGTAGAGGAAGCAAGATTGAGAAGGTATGGACATGTAATGAGGATGGAAAAAAGAGAGGATGTTGAAGAAAATGTTGGAAATGAGGTATATTGGAAAAAGACCACGTGGGAGGCAAGTAAAGAGATGGGAGGAGCAGATAACAGAAAGTGTTCAAGTAAGAGGAGAAGAGTGGTGGAAGGATAGAGGAAGGCATTTTCCTAAACTGACCCAACCTCTGACCGGAAATAGATGATGATGACGACGATGACGATTATTATTATTATTATTTGGCTGAGCTAAATTTGCTAGTGCATGCAGTTGATCCCAAGTTAACATTTTATAACAGCAAGCATGAAAATGACTCACTTGGCCCCCACTAGTTCCAAGGTTGCTTGACACTCTTGTGATGGACTGTCCGGGTTGCACATGGCACCTGGCTCAACACTGCCCCCTGAGGACAAACATAAGAACTTTAGCAGATAGTTTCCAGTGTAACAATGAAAAGTAACATAAGTACAGTTCCACTGTAATAAAAAAAATTATTAGCAATATCTGCTGTCCCCTACTAAATAAACTAATGGAAAAATATGTAGATTATTTGTCAAAACTTAAGTAGTACTATGCTGACTATTAACTAATGAATCTATTTAACTCTAATAGACTAAAATGAAGATGTAGTATTTTGATTGAGTCAGTATTTGCTGAGATTGTTAATAGCTTTAAGAAGTTAGGCACTCGCATAGCCAAATAAGAGTCCTGACTTAAACAAATTGAGAACAACCTTTATTTATGAAGCAAATCTGGAAGGTCATTGAAAAAACCTTAGCCTGGTCATTGAAAAAACCTTAGCCTACTAAGTTAAATGTTCTAAGTTAAAGGTTCTAAATTTTATTCCTGTGTTCATATGCCATATTTTCAAAATCAACTATTGGTTCAGCTAGTTTAGCTTTAAATTTAATACAGTATAACAAGCAAACAGAACTCACGAGATACAGGTTTCCTGTACACCTCAAAGGCCCCGTGTCTCCGGGGCTGGGCCGACTCCCCGCTTGCCTCCTCATCATCCTGAACAAACTGGGCAAAGTCCGCAAACCCAGCCTGGTCACCAACCAGTGCCAGTACATCACCCTCACTACGCTGGCCAATCAACTTCTTTGGAGAGGTCTGTGACATGAACAAATATATTATTTTTTAATTTTTTATATATATATCTGCATTTCATGTGTGCCATTTAATCAACCCCACCCCAGTTCCATGTCTTAATGGATCAAGGTATTGGTCATAGTTAAGTTTATATCAAATTCATTTTTTTTGTCTTGAAGTGGAGTCTAATCGAATGAACTATTCTCAAAGTCAAATTTATGTTCACTGTATTTATTTTATTGAAAAAAAAAGAAGTTTTCTGCATTTATTTAATTTAAGTCCAGTTTTAAATATCAAATGTAGTTTACATATTGTTTATTGTAAAATTGTTTTACCATATTTTGTAAAAATATCAAGGTTTTTTTTCTTCCTTTTTTGAACTCTCACTTCTTTTGATTCTATTCCAATTCCCTTACTATCTACAATTGCAATAGTTTTATGTCTCCAGCTTCACATTTTAAAATTTGTTAA
The DNA here is from genome assembly GCA_902151445.1 of Timema monikensis. Lineage (NCBI taxonomy): Eukaryota > Metazoa > Arthropoda > Insecta > Phasmatodea > Timematidae > Timema > Timema monikensis. The sequence continues at coordinate 56,982 of CABFVZ010001567.1, read as the reverse complement.
TTCATTATACGCCATACAATATTGAAGTTGGAAAAATTCTAAAAATTGTAGATAGTAAAAACAATTTTAAACAAAAGGGCTATGCTTGATTTGCAGAAAATCATAAGAATACAAAGGACATGTTAAGTACATTTAAAATGTGGGTATTAAGGTGGATTTTTAAAATTTATTTTAGGTATTTAACGTGCATTTTCTGAACCAATGATTATATCAGCACACGAGAATTTCTATGAGCAAACGGTCCTACTAATTTTGCTGGGAAAGCTATTTTCATATACCTTCCAGGTTTTTTTTTACATGCCACAATCTACATGGTACCGATGGCTTTACCTCCCCTCCGAAGGAAGTTGTGCTATGGATTTTATCATAACAAAAATTTGTTCACGCTGGCTGGGTTTGAACCCACAAACATTGAATTCTGACGCGAGCACCTTAAGCCAAGACCACTGAGGTCAACTAAATTAAAATAAAGAACTAATAAAGACCACAATGAAAAATTAATCAACCATGAATAATTACATTCTGTTTGGATGCCACAACTTTCATTCACTGGGATTTAAGAGCTAAGAATCAAGGGCTGTATGCAAGAACTTGTGGACACTAGCCTGGGTTTGCTTGCATCATGTTAAGTTAAAAGGTGGAGCGATAGTGTGCTCTGGACCACACTATCGGTTCACTAAACATTCACTAACGTTCTTGCATACCACCCAAGAGTATCATGGAATCAAGTTTGACATTTTTTATATTCTGTCACAAGCTGATAAATAAAGTTCTTGTTACATCTTGTAATTTAACAAATACAGATTTTTTACTTGTGAACATCAATCATAATGTACCCCTTATCTACCCCATAAGGTGGCAAGCTTACCTTACTTGGTTCCACTATGATGTAGCTTATAAGATAGGGCCATGGCATGGTCAGCCAAGATTACCTTTCAGTGTAAGCAATGTGTACATAATACAGAATCACAACAATGGAAAATAAATGTGTATTCTAAATATAATTTAGTTTTCAAAGTTGTTGAAACCAGAGTATTTAAAAAAAATTAGAATTCAATGTTAACAATTAATTGAAGGGAAGTGAANTTGTAAGGTTTAAAGTGGACATTTATTAAAGAGGATACAAATTAATATTGTCTTAACTCAAGATGTCCCTAGATATCAAATGCCTCAATTTTATTGCCTCTGCCAGCATAATCTGTTTTTTGCAGGCCTATGAAAGTATTTGTATCCTCAAGGAGTCAGTAAAGCAGCCTACCGTGCTAGGAGAGACCCGCGGTGGCACAGTTGGCGGTGCACCTAGTAGCAAGCTGCTGGTCTTACCTGAAATATATAAACACCAGAACCTCAAGACAAAAATGTTTATTTATGATTATGATGTAAAAGTTATTTGGAATAGAGCACTGTCGGAACATGTCGGAAGATTAAAAACCAGCATCCTTCTAATTGGCTGAGTTTCACAAGGAGTAATGGGACTGGAACAAGATAGGACTTAGATTTCATACATAATCTTAAAATTAAAAATTAAAACTATTATATTCCCCAAATCGTTGTAAAAGAACACTTAACTACTTTATTATTATTATTATTATTTAGCACATCTTACTACCCGTTCTGGTTATACGCTTTAAGTACTAATTACGCTAATGAATTAGGAATTGGGAAGGTTGAATATAGAGGAAGTGACCCGCATTTTCGTGGAGGGAGAGTTGGAAAACCATTTAGGAAAAACCACCCCCAGTTCACCCGACCGAGATTCGAACCTCGATCTCCCCGTCCTCGGCAGTCGGGCTCAACATGACTAGCGCGTTAGCCAACTAGGCCACCGAGGCGGGTGCACTACTTTATTGAACTGTCAGAGTACACAAGTTTATAGAAATAATTAACTGGTTTTAGAATTAACAATACATGCTATAACTAAGAACATGACTCAACTGTTACACAAGTTCATAGGCATAGACACAGATTAGCTAAAAAAAAGAACGGCACATTTAACAGAGGTACCAACCTAAACTAAAATATCCTTGCATAGAATTGCATATTTTAACATAAACTTCATCGAAAGATGTGAACCTACTAATTCCAATTTTATATTCTATTTGACAACAATGTTATCTTAGAACTTTGTTTATGTCATCAATTTATTGTATTCAAGTTTTGTAACCAATATTTTAATATGTTTTATGTGTATTTTAGACTTGTCGTCAACCCATAATTTAATCCAGTTGATGATGTTATAACAATTTATTAAAATAATTTTTTATACATGACATTTTATTGTTCATTAAAAGCATAATATAATCAATCTTTTTAATATTATATTCACTCAATTTATCTACCAATTTTATAACCATCCAATTCATTTAATTGTAAATCTATATAGTTTATTAGAGCTATCCCTAAATTTTCTATCTCTTAATTTGAATAGAGCACTGGGCTAAAAATCATGATTAAAATTAGGAGGGATAGCTAGCACACTTACCTTATGGATACTGGAGTAGAAGTAGTTGAGTTAGAATGAAAAAAAATAAAATTTGTAAGGACAAACTTTTGCTGTTATAAACAGCTTCATCAGCTCAATAAAATAGATCTGATGAAGCTGTCTAAGACAGTGAAAGATTGTCCTTAAAAACATGTGTTTTTTATAGTGTTCTATCGAAACACTTTCTATTAACTTTACTAAGGCAAGTGTCCTGGCTATCCCTCCTGATTTTAACCATGATTATGATGTAATAATCACACATAAAATCTTATATTTATTCGTTTGGGGTATTTAACTTACATTTTCTAATCTAACTGATTATATCAGCACAGGGCTTACAAACTAATTTAACTATAGAAAAGATACAAAACCCAGGCCCCCGAATGTAGAGTTATCATGGGAAAGGAAGAAGTCCAATTTCACCAATGATGGATTTTTCAGTCATGACAGGTATTAGATTCCGGACCTTTAGTTCAGTAGGTAAATACGCTACAAACTGAGCTAAGGTGTTGAACAATATTTTGTAGTGCAACTAATGATACATCAAGAATAGGATTACCTTTAATACAGACTCCCATTCAAATAAAAAGTGGTTAATGTCTAGTTTGCTAGTGAAAAAGCAGGTGATTTTTGAGCAATTCAGTGTTAACTAAAAATACAATCCACGGTGCTATTAGCCCCCACTCATGTTAAAGTTATTGTTTAAACAATTACAAATATAAATGCAACATGAAACGGAGGTACTCTTATTTCTAAATGAGTTTGCACTAATTTATAGGTCCTTAGTAGTCAGCTTATCACTTACAAAAAAAGCAGGACTATTATTTTATTTTCATTAATGTGCTAAAGTGTAAATATTGGCTATCTGCAAATTACAATACTCAAGGTAGTTAAATAGGATGAGGGACATTAAGTGCCAATAATAGCTATCAGTAACCTAACCTAAAGTAACAGACTTAAGAGCACATTTTAAATCCATCGGCCTAACTGGCACGCTAGTTCTGAGCCAATCCTGCCACTGTATGTATTATTAATGGTTGCTTACTCATCCTGTTGAGATCAAGGGAAGAGCTCCGTGTGTGTGTCCTATAGGGCCGAGGAGGAGGGGGAGGCGGAGGTTCCTTCTTGGGGGCCACAGGGAGACTAGTAGGTCCTACCTGGGCCCTGAAACAAATACAAATGCACCATTACAGAGAGCATGTCTCATGTTTGTGGTAAGAATTATTAGCAAATAACCTAAGGAATTATTAAATTATATCTCTATAAAGAAAACCTTTTTCACTTTAAGAAGTAAATGATTATGATTTGAGCTACTTACAACTCACATAAAACCCCATACTTTCTTATAATTAAACATTTTAGCTGGATAACTTATTAATGAGAAATACAGATTAAATTAAGCCTGGAAAAGACTAATACACAGTAGATGCTAAAGGCTATTTATTATTTATTAGGCCTGATTGGATAACAATAATATACCATAAGTAAGGTATTTTCAGTCTCTTGATAATTTTTACATAGTTTCTAATAAACTTGAGAGGGGGAATTTTGTAAAATGACATATAAACTGAATGTCCTTGAATAATATAACTGCTGGGCACTTGCAAGCCTATTACATGAATTTATGTGTTTCCAGAATATTATTATATTAACAAAATAAACAATGGCAAACAAATATTTGTTAATAAAATGGTCGAGGACTAAGAGCCTAAAACCCTGACCACTTTACAAAGGTAAAATAAACATGGATATAAATATATAAAAAGGGACAAACACAATATTGCTTTTACAATGAAAAGGACACAATTCTTCTTTTACATTGATGCTATGGTACAAAGAGGTAATGGCTGCCTCTTGAAGAAAATTGATCGTTTCTGCCTTATCTCTCGACCTAGGTGTCATTCTATATGAAATCATCAGAATTGAGTGTGGCATGCTCAACGCAATTTCCTAAAAGAGGAAACCAGAGGCAGCCTAACCTATTTGTCCAGTGGCACCAATGTAAAATGTGAACTGTGTTCTTTCTTTCATTGTAAAATCAGCATTGTATTTGTTCTCTTTTATAAGTTTCTATCCCTTTTTTATGTATCTTCTTTCATACATAAAAAAAAGTACCTCAAAATGTTAGTGGGGTTTTCCTCTAAGCTGTAGGGTCAATCCCTATTTGCTGGTACACTTGCTTGATGTCTAACATGAGTGCTATAGGATGAACACGCAAGTTAAGTAGAATTTCTAAAATGTCAAAATGTAGCTTAAGCTCAGTCATTAGGGCATCATTAAGCGAGAGTTCAGATGTTGATTTAAAGCTAGTGTCAAGTACAACTCTTAACCTAGTAGTAGTGCTATCGAGCTTAAAAACACAGTGGTGTGGAATGTAATATGATAGTGCAAAAGAATCTATGTTAGGAACCAATGACATGTGATCTTGGTCCAAGTAATCTTGCAGAGAAGCACAAGATTATTTGCTCAGATCAGGTCTTGATTGTAGTCTATTTTCAAGAACTTTGTGTCTCCTTATTGAGCCAGAACAAGTATCTCCTAAAGAAGATGATCCTGTTGAAAAGTCAGTGCCACTGAATAGCACCCAGCACTATCTCTGAAATGGATTTTGACAAAATTATCTTCACAACATATTTCTTCTTGACTCAAAAGTTGGTTTCTTAGGTATTTACTCTAAGGATCAAAATCTTTGCATCACTTCATCTAACCGAGAATCTAAAGACACACAAAAGGTGTGAGGTTGCAAGCTATGTGTAATGGTTGTCTGACCCATAAGTATCCACTCAAAGCATGATTCCAAAGCAACAGGTGTGTAAGGATAACCAAAATCTTTATTTGTACCAACAATGTAGGGATAGAACTCTGCTCCCACCAATTTCCCCTAGGAGATGAAATTGACTATCTGCTTTCAAGTGTGACCAATTTTCTGAAGATAAAGTAATGGATGGTAGTAGTTGGTCAACTATTTTATCAATAATCAATGCATCAATGAAAAAACTAGGATTGGATGTGAATCAAGGTTGAATTGTAAATGAAAAAGTTCCTCTTGTAGGGAGCGCGATTTTACCAATCCTATTAAAAGAAGCCTTGATTTTATGTTTTGTCTTTTAAGTCTCTTGAGACAGGACTGTGTGATAAAATTAGCTTGACTAGCCGAGTTTCTAAGACTTCATGCAATATTCCATCAATATCAGGGATGTGAAAAATTACAGATGAAAGCAGAACAGTTGTCTTAATTGAAGGAGCAGACTCAATTTAAGTAAAAGCTGCAAATACTTCTGTACTGGAAGGAGTCAAGGAAGCTTCGGTTTTTCGTTCCCATGAAATCTACTCTTAAAATGTAATAGTGAATGTTGTTTTGATTTGGAACGTGTACAAACTATCAATTAACGACAAAATGCTGCCTTGTATGAGCTACCAAGGCATTTAATACTATGTATTCTTTATTTTACTAATTGAAACCTCTTCGTAGGAGTGAGTTTGGTGACCACTTGCCAATGGTAGAGGGGATGATTTTGCTCACACATCAAACACTTATTTAAATAATTAAGGGATACTTTGTGTATCAAGAAATAGGCGAAAACAAAATCTAAGTATCCATGATCAACCTCTAGCCATGCTCCTATAATCCAGTCATGCTGAAGAAGGGGACATACAGTATATAGCCCGAAAATTATATTAAGTGTTTTATTGTGTTTTAATTGGGAGCTTAAGGCCTATAGCTTTATGGTAAGTGCATAGGACTTGTCCTATCCTCCTTTCAATGTTTAATTTAACACAGTCATTTGGCACAATTTTTCTTTTTTATTCAAGTATTTAATGATTGACTTATCTCTTTTTATTTTCATTGCCTTGTCATGACAATGCAACTTCAATCAAGTATGATTTCAAAATGGATGAAAATATTAAAATAGTCTAACTGTTGAAAGTAGTTTGATAGCTCTATTAAGTTAGTAATGTGAAATTTTATATTGATTTTAAACAATTTGTTAAGTTACCGGATGATTTATAAGTGAAAATACCGATATCTAAATTACGTTTTAAAAATTGATTTGTGCCCTAGAAGTGTAAGGAAGTGTTGTACAGGGTGTATTTTGTACCCATTGTCACATATGCAGCAGAAAAATGTACAATTAATGTAAACAAGACTAGGAAAGTAGAGGCATGGGACTGAAGTTTTTGAGGAGCATGCTAGTTGTCACTAGGAGAAACAAGATTAGGAATGAAGTTATCCGGGAAAGAGTAGGGGTACAAGGAGTACATGAGATGGTAGACAAAGCATGACTAAGATGGTATGGGCATGTAGTGAGGATGGAAAAAGAAAGGATACCCAAGAAAATGTTGGAACTGAAGTATGTAGGAAAAAGATCGCAAGGGAGGCTGATCAATAGAATGGAGGAGCAGATAACAGAAAGTTGTCAAGTGAGAGGAGGAGAATGGAAGAAATTAGAGGAAGAATGGTTGAAGAATAGAGGAAGATGGAGGCATTTTACTAACCTGACCCGGCCAAAGGAAGCTCAAAAGTGATGAGCCAACAAAACTTTCGATCTCGAGCTTTAATAAAGAACTTGGCTCGAAGCTCGAAATTCGAGTAGAGTACTCGCAGAGTCTTACTACTTTATATAGCTTTTTTTTTTTATCTTTGTCTCCTACCCTCCACTCAACCAGTTTACTCAGTTGCTGACCTTAAAAACATTCAAATGACGATTACATATTGCTAAGTGCCATTGTGATTTTAATTTACAGAGATTGAGAACACAACAATTGAAATGTTTTGGGGAACCTCTAAAGGCTAAATTTCTGAAATAATGTTACCATTTTAATAGGAAAGCTTTATAGATTATATGTTATTTATCATTAACAAATTAAGTAAAACATATTTATAGAATGTCAAATTTTAGTAACTTTCCATCAATGTTGGTGGTAGAAAGTGGTCTTCCTATGGAAATCAAAGTTTAGTATGTGTGAGAACTCACCCTGGTCCCTGGTTGGTGGCTCCCAGATCATCTGTGGGGGGTAGCGAGGTCGGCTGGGGAGGAGGGGGAATGGCTCCTGGACCAGGTGCTGTACAAAACATCTCATGAGACTCATAAACAACAATATATTAAATAATTAGGAGGTCCAATGTATTTAATAATGCAGTTGTTGCATTGTAGCTGGTATATAATATTTTCTGTGGAGCAGTCATAGTGGCCTTTCATGGGGTATTTCGAATCCGAACCCTTACAGCTGCTGTGCTGAATGAGATTTCTTGAAAACATATTCATGATTTGAACAGTTCCTGAACAGGTTAAATAACCATAGCACCCTCAGCTTCACCTGGAACATTTCACAACACCGTGCCATATTCTTGGCTATGGAACTAAACCTTCATGAGGGAAACATAAACACCACAGTTCACACCAAAGCCACCAACCATCAAGAGTACCTCTATTTCCATAACACCCATCCTTTGTGTAAAACACTCTCTATCCTATGGACTAGCCACTAAAGCCAAACATATATGTTCTGAGGAAGACCTTAACTAATTCTTCAAAGCTTTCAAAGTTCAAGGATACCTTAAAACACATAATCATCAATCAAATAAACAGAGCCCTATTCAATCAAGAGCTTATCAAGAAACAACCTTTCAATTAAATATTTCTCATAAGCCAGTATTATGAAAGATTTCACAAATTCAGATTCATCTTGAACACAGGCTACAATAAATATCCTAACCTTATCACCACTCACACAAAATCTTCTCGACAGTGCTCCAAGAATATTATTCCAACACCCCCCTAATATCCACAACATTCTGGCACCTCTTGAATTGGCCAACCCCACCACAAACAAGCAACATCAGGCCAAAGGTTCTTATCCTTGCAACAAAGTGAAATGCAGTACCAAACTTTCCCCTCATTCAGCAGCAGATTAACACAAATAGTACACCCCATGAAAGGCCACAATGACTGGTCCACAGAAAATCTTATATACCAGCTACAATGCAACTAGTGCATTGTTGAATACATTGGCCTCACCACAGGACCACTCAGACAACAAATGAATGGTCATTATTTTGACACCAAACACAAAGACTCTGACAAACCAGTAGCACTTCCTGCCCAAACACCCAATTCAGATTCTGACTTATGCTATAATACTAGAGTTATACGAGCCCTTCCCAAGAGCTGCAGTGCTTTACGGCTTCGTAGGTGGGAACTTTCTCACCAATATATAACCAAATCCTCAGCTCAACCTTAGATAACCTTCTAACATTTTCTTCAAAGCAGGCCTACTCACACCAGTCAGTAATTTCAATATTAACAGATAATATGATCAAATATATAAATACAACATTATATCCATCTACCAAGAGTAAAGTCACAAGTTTGAACAGGCAACTAGAGAATCCAAGCCTAAGCCTTTTTTTTAAAACAAGAAACGTGCAACAACAGAATTAAGTGAATATGATCGACCTATAGCCATGCTGCTATAGTCCAGTCTGTGCTTTACTCTCTTCTTCTAAAGAAGGGGACTGATGTACCCCAAAAATTACATAATTATATATGTTGTGTTCTGCCTGTGAACTTTGAGGCCTACAATTTTCTGGTCAGTTTGTAGACCTTGACCTTCTATCCACCTTTCAATGTGTTAATTTACTACAGCCATTTAGTGCCATTTTCCCTTTGTTTACCAAATAAATGTTCAAAAATACAAATTTATCCAATAGTCTAGAATAAAAATCTTTTTTAATATAAATAAAACTATACTATTGCTTTGTTATTTTTATAACAGTGTGTGGTAATTAAAAAAATATATTATTTTTAAAATCTAATATTTCTAATTTTTTTTCAGGTTAATATCATGGTAATCATAATAGATCAAAAGAATAAAATATATTTTTTTAATTTCCGAGACTCAGAAAATACTCAAAAGCTCTTTCCGATTCCAGTGAAAATTAAAGCTAGCCAAAATCAGAATCCCTTGTACAGACACATCTTTAATCTTTTATAGGCCCAATTGCTAAAATGAATTATTAACTAGGCATATAGCTTGAACGAGTAGTAAGATGCGATGCTAAAAAAATTATTAACTAATAGGTTGTTAACAACAGCATATTTCTAGAGAACTGACCGGCAGGTTTCTTTGGCTGTGGCCGCTGTATTGGTCGGATATCCGCTGCTGCCACACCAGTGGTAGAATTATTGTTGGTTTCTCGCTTGGGGCTACCTGTTCGATCCCCGATGCTCAGCTGCTCGTATGGGATAGGCTGGGGATCCGTCAGTTTTCTAGGGCTCCGGCAAGGTTCCTCTTCAGTCCCAGGCAACGGCTGAGACTCTGGGGTTACCCTCAGGGGCACAGGGTGTAAAATCTTGGGATCCTAGCACATATGAATGAAAGGGTGTTGGACACATGTTAAGACCCCAGGTGCCCCTATATGAAACCTCAGTAATCATATTAACTGGTCATTAAGCTAGAGATGTAAAATTTTATTCTTTGATATCCTTAATTATTAGTGACATCAAAAGAATTAAGTTTTGATCAAAATCCTGATTTTAAATAACCAAATATTATGCTCAAATCTGAGTGACAAAGTTCTGGCATTGAAACTAAGCGGCAATATTAATAATTTGATAATTTTTGATTGTGAGCATTATTCGTTTTTTGCCGTTTCACCTAAGTACCCTAAAAGTGTAAATATACTCAAAATGAACCTTGTGTTCAAATAAACTTGCACTACTTTAAGTTTTTTTTTAATACATCCACATCTAAAATGTGTTTTTTTAAAGAAACATATTATATATAGCATATTTTTAGGGGGAGGTTAGATGCATGGCAAAAGAATGAAATTGTAAATAATGAAGCTTCAAAGATTGATAATAAAAAATATCAATGTTAAAATTAAAAAAATGGAATCGATAAAAACAGAAATCATGCCATCTCCTCTATTATAAACAAAAATCCCTCTCAATGTGAAATATATTTTTTTTATAATAAACACTTCAGTTCATGGTAAATTAATGTTTATTAATAAAATGTCACTCAGCTCCCACCTGCTCCACTGCCGACTTGTGGAAGTCAAAGTTGACGGGTTTGGGGCCTGGTGAAGACACGGAGCTCGTTGGGGAGTCAACAAACTTGGTCCACTGACAAACATGACAAAATCAATTTAATTCGAATAGAGCAATAATCTGTAGGGCATCTATAGTAGGAGACTTTATATCAACTATCAAAAGGTTCTTTATTGCAAACACTGACTGAAAGTCACTAATGTCAACCTATTTGGAAATATTTTCTTTTGCTTAATTATAATATATTATCAATAAAAAGTGTTATCTAGCTATTCTGATAATTGATTAAATAGGCAAGCTATTATTTGTTAATTATGGCTATAGCTGCATCTATCATATTCTTTAAGAAATAGCTAAATTATATGATAGCTTGCAATCTTAATTGATCATAAATATGTAGCTGACCATTTCCACAAGTCTATCACAGAGTCTGCCTTAATTTATGAGAGAAGAATAACCCTGGGCACGGGACGATTCCTGGTTAGAACATTGGTGTACTAGGTCAAATTTACCAGGTTCGATTCCCGTGTCTAGGTGTAATTTTTCAATTCAAAGAATATTCCAATAATACTTCCCTAAGAATTAGTGTATAGTTGGCTTTTCATAACTTAAGCCTATTCTATAAGCAAGCCTATGTGAGAATGAGATATATCTTGTGAGGCTATACCGTTTTGGTAATGATTATAACTAGTGCTGTACGAGAATTACATTTCGACTTCAGGAAATTTTCAGGCGGGAAATAATTTACTTACCGCGGGAATGAGACGGGAAAACAATTTAAAAATAATTTTCCACTTTAGGATTATATATAGTTTTCAGATTTATAATTTTAGTCTAAACTTAGCTTTCCCATTGATTTGAATTAAGAAATTTCAACTAAGAAATACTTTGATAGTTTAAATTGAGTTATATGTAGTAGATGTCAGCAATATTTTGAATAGTCAAGAAAAAGGACAAAAACTCTGTTTCAGTTGCAGTTATTGGTATGGCCAATATATTTACCTTCTATAATCTTTTCTAAAAACAAATTAAAGGAAAAAAAATTGTACACTTAAAATTTTATATTTATTTATTTTTGAATCAAATTTTTCCAAATAAAAACTAAATAGTTTGTCCAACAATTTCCTTTTTAACATTATAACAAATATTTTGGCTCTTAATTTAATTGAAATTCAACTACCCCTAGTTCCATTTGGTCCGCCCCAGGTATATTACACCCCTGGCACCCTCCCCCGCTAGGCTCTCCACAGTGCACTGGATTTCACTCCCGAGTCTTCCAAGTGGCCAGCAGAGGTGGGCATCCCCATATTCACCCCCTGGGGAGGCGCCCTTTCGGAGTTGGTGTACTGCCTACTTTCTAGCCACCACACTTCCATTTACACCTTTTATTCCACCCTTGGCAATTGAATTTCCTAATCTACCTCCAACCTAGTTCTCCCCATCCCTAATTTAACTATTCTAACTACTAAACTAAGCTAACTCAACTATTATATTCCCATTTCTGCCGGGGAAATCCATCACCCCGATGGTACCAGAGGGCTGCAGGGCAGCTGCCTTTCTCCATCTTGACTCTGAGGGTCCATCAACCACAATCCACCTCTCTTGTTTCCAAGGTGGTGCGTCTTACGGTGCAGGGAACCCCTCAGAGTTCATATTTACTACACTAACTTTTGTTCATACAACCAGAAAACTGTCCTTAAGATCACAAGGGCATCCCCTGCGTTCCTCCAGACATCCAGTAGTACTGGAATCCAGTTCCCAGGGCTCGTGCTTGCTTCTCCCGGCACCTAATTTTTTTAGCCCGGCAAGGATTGTTACAGTTTATCCCCCTTTAACAATCCTTTTTTTTCTGCTCACTCCCCACTGAGATTGCACTAGTGATTCAATGACAAGAATAATATCAGTAACAATAATAATTTCCAATTTCCTTTATTATAGTGCTGGGCAACAGTCGTAATGGATACAATGACCTATAGGGCTCATCTTATAAGAGCTATTGAGAAAAAATAATTTAGGATTACGAGAAGCCTGAGAAGGGATATGAATGCCTACATGATCAAAGGCAAATTTGCAAGAAATTTTGTTATTTAAAATATTAAAAACAAAAAGGGCATCACAATAAAGTCCATGCGAGAAAAGAGTTTGGAGCCCTAAGAGGTCATAATCATAATAATAATGATGGTAATGACGATGATAATTTCAATTAAATTTAAATTTCATTTATTATAGTGCTGGCCAAAAGTCATAAGATCTATAACAGGCCAGCACTGAAAAGTACACAAGTACCATACAAATACATATATTTACATGAGAAAAAGAGATAAACAAAAATGGCTAAATAATGTTATATAATGATGAACAGTTAAAAAAAATAGTAATTAATAATGATAAGAATAAAAAATAGCAATAATAAATAACTTAAGGGCGGTCAAAAGCAGTAACAATATGCAAAAAATAAATAATAAAATAATGATAATAATTATAATGAAAGTAATAATAATGATAATAATAATAATAATAATAATAATAATAATAATAGCAGCAATTATAGATGATCATAGAGACCCGTGCATGCCTTTCTGCGCACTTGGTATCACACGGCTATGGTGATCTAATTATATGTATTTCTTGCTTTAGGATTACTTATTTATTTGTTGTATGAAATAAAGTGCATTGAGCAAAAACAATTAGTAATAAATAAAATGATAGAATATTAGGAAAATGGTAGAGCACAAATAAAAGTAAAAACACTAACACATATTTACACACACTGCGATATTTCAATGCTATTATAGCATCTTTCTCAGTAATTAGACTAAACAGGATGTTGTCTTCAGTGATCACAACTTGATTGGTATGGATGAAAACTTCTCTGGTGGAGTTGAAATTCACTGAATGTTTCTCTATTACTCTATGGATGGTAGATGGTGCTGGTGTAGTCTCTGGGTAGAAATTAGCGAATATTTAGGCTGGGGGGTTTTCTAGACTTTATGATCCATTGCTGTGCCAGTTCCCATCTTCTTAACTGTGTTATATTACATTGTGTCTTGTGGAATGATTTTAACACCTTGACAGTGTAGCAGTCCTCAAAGTTGAGATTATGAGTTGAGGCGTGTACTGAAACTGGTTTTTCTGGATTCTTGATTTTGGTGTCATGGCGGTGTCCATAGAGTAATAGAGAAACATTCAGAGAATTTCAACTCCACCAGAGAAGTTTCCATCCTTACCAATCAAGTTGGCGTCACTGAAGACAACATCCTGTTTAGTCTAATTATTAATACTTCCTGAGAAAGATGCTATCATTTTATTTATTACCAATTATTTATTTGTTGAAATTAGTAATATTTAATGTTGTGCACGATTTATTTAGTTAATTACACCTTCAGTAATTTGATGTTAAAATGATACAGTTTTTTATTCGTTTTTGAAATGACGCGGAGAGTCTGAGCTAGTGCTTGTAACAGACTGAAATTTTCTCTGTGGAGATTACTATATTCTGTGTGATATTACTATGTTAAAGCTGCTTATATATTACCTACCCCTTGCTTCTTGGACCCCATGTCTCAGTGTTAAAACTAACTAATAGGAGAACTCCTGGCAACCTGATGTTGTGAAGGCTAGTTTCCTATTGGGTAAAATATAGCCAGCTCATCACCTGTTTTTCAAATAGAACGAAGAAAGTATCTTAAACAAAGAAAGTTTTAAGACATATTATATTGAAATTACTTCTGAAAGCTATAATAGCATCGAAATATTGATGTGTGTGTAAATATGTGTTAGTGTTTTTACTTTTATTTGTGCTCTACCATTTTCCTAATATTCTATCTATCATTTTATTTATTACTAATTGTTTTTGCTCAATGCACTTTATTTTATACATAAGATTGTTAAAAAATATTTCAATAAACAATAATTGGAAATTAAGCTTTTTTAGGTTCTGTCCTGTGGTCTCTACTATAGGTGGGTCAAGTTTCAGCTTTCTAGGTCATCTAGGGCATTCTGGAAGGTGTGGAAAGACACAGACACACACACACGCACACAATAGGAAATTATATATAGATACTAGATTTTGTAAATAATCAAATCTTTCATCATTTTAAATTGATATCGATTTTGACATGATCTCGCCCATTGGTATGGTTTAATTGTTTTGATCCGCATTGTTTTTTAGCGTTTAACTTAGCCATGTTCAATAAACACTCTAAATTAATTAATGATATTTAGAAAAGTTATGTGTTAAAAAAAACTGCAGGACTCATAAGACATGAGATATCTTATTATATCATATTTTCAGCATTGTTGCGTTGTTTATATACTTTTTCATATTTAATTTAAAGTCCGTAAGACGAGTAAAACTCATACATTCATGAAGTAGATAGTAATATTTATATAAAAGAAATAAGTAAAATTCAAGCACAGAAGTGATAGAGTAGAATATTTTCTCAAGCTCCAAATGACTATCAGAAGTAAAAATAGAGAGGGGAAAAAAAATTGGAGAAGATAGAAGGGATTAATGTCACTCTCTCGGAACTCTCTAACATAAGGTTTACTTGGGTGAGTCATTAGTTTGATAATCCAACCCGGTCTCTGCCGAGCTGACATTATGTGTTCTGCTACTCGATGTTGTTTCTACAATTGGTTGAGTCAAAACAAGAAATTTCATGAAATAGACATTTCATCTATAATTTTGCAATGATCAATTTGGTCGCAATATTAAAAATTAACAAGTAGAGTTAAGAATAAAAAACCAAATCTTTTCTTAATAATGACATTGTGTACTACAAAATGAGATAAAAACAACTTATCGAGCTATAAAAAGAAGAGTATTTATACATGATTAAAAAATAAAAATGATGTAATTTAACCACTTTTAAATTGCTTGTATATTAAAAACTATTTGTCTTTGACATATCATAAATATTTCATTGTGTACACCTCATATGCTTGTCTAGTTATACTAAATTTCAGCCCCATACAGAAATTACTTTGGTTTAACATGGTATGGAAAAAGCATAAAATAGAAAGTTTGACTCCTTATAACTCGTGGACTGTAATAATAATAATAATAATAATAATAATCATCATCATCATCATCATCAACTGTTTCCCGCTTCTGGCTAGGTTTGTTTAGTAGAATGCCTCCATCAATATAATTATATATATTTGTTAAAATAGTCCAATAAAATTGTGATGGTTTAATGACCCTAATGAAAGAATAACAAAATATATTAATAAAACTATTATGTTTTTTTTTGTTTTGCACCTGTTGCGACAACATATATTGTAATACATGAAATGATAAATTAAAAATTATTATATTCACATTATCGTTTTATAACTAGCTACCAAAATAAAACAAAATGTGTTTTAAAACTCATAGAAAGATCTATAAAAAATTCTAGTTTCAAAATAAAACATTTTTATTTTGAAAACACCACATGAACACAAGCATAGAACTATTAATGTGTTTAGTAAATATCTATAAGATTGTAGTCTAAAGTTTCAAACGAATGTGTGTTGTAATGGTCGAGTCCAAGTTTCGCATTGTGGGGGTAGTAGGGTATTGGCACATTAGATTTTCTATACAATAAAAATTATTAAATATATAAAAAAAATAGTTTTTGACAGTTTTTACTAAGGTAATCTCTTTTATTTGGCAAATTTACAGTTTTATTTGCGACAAATGTTTTAGGCCTAAGCAAATATATTTTTAATCTTTTATTAAGTTTCTTACAATTTAAAAATTAAGTGATGTCTACAATTATTATCTGATTCTACAATTATTATTATCTTGTTTGTTTACTTGCTACCAGTAAGGTACTTAAAGTTTTATTTACAATGTCATTAAGTCAAAACAGTGCACTTTCATTTAATGGTCTTATTTGGTGAATTGAATAAACTTGTGTTCTCAACAACTGTTTATAATACTAGTTTTATTTATTTTTATTTAGAAATGTTTGATTCAATGAGGCTTTAATTGCAGGTAATAATACATGTTTACTATAATGTAATTCCCAATTATTTTATTACTTTGATTATATGATTTAATACTTATAAAATTGATATATTTCTTTGTTAAAATTAAAAAAAATATGACCATGAAAGTTTTTAGTTTGTTGGTATGTTACAAAGTTGAATACCTAATTGTTTTTCATAAGAGGTTGGATGCCTGGGAAAAGATTTTTTTATAATGTTCAAGAATCTGAATCGAGAATCGAAAAATTGACCTTGAACTTAAGAATCGGAATCGAGAAAAAGAGGTATCGTGACATCTCTAATTTTAGATGCTCTCGTTTGAAAAGCATTTTAAAGTAAACTGTAGATGGTGCTTCCACAAAACGAAACATATGAAGCTATTTCCTGTTTTAATAATGTAAAACTGTTAAAAGAAAGAAATCGTTAAAAACAAATTGTTTGTTGTGAATGTTTTAAAGTGACAAAAAACTCAACATATGGTCTTGCAAATCATTTGATTTGGCAAATGGGTACATACCGTATTGGCCCGAAAATAGGCCGCCCCCGAATATAGGCCGCACCCCAAATTTTCGACAACTTTTAGAGGAAAAACAATATTCCCAATTGAATATGATCAGTGTATTAAATCATTTGAAAATAGAAATTGTTTAATGGTAGGTGCTTATACTTAAAATTAGGTTACTTAAATAAAATTACTTTCATAGAAAAAACTCACAATATTTACACTTAAAATAATGTCACTTGGAAATAAAAGAGTAAGTTATTCATACTCAAATTGAATCGCTTGGGAAAAAAAAGGTAAGTTGTTCATATTCAAAATGAGGCCACTTGGAAATTAAAAAATAATGATACACTTAAAATGTGATCACTGAAAAAAATAGGCCAACAATGAGACACTTTGAGAGGAATTAAAAATTATTCATCACTGCTCTCATCAGTGTCACTTTCTTCACTCTCATTGGTCTCCTCTGGATGTTCCTCCCACAAAATATCATCTTCTGTGCCATCCATCTTATTGGATAGGCAGCATTTCTTAAATCCGTGGACAATGGATTCGGCAGATATCCTTCCCCAAGCAGTTAATATCCACTTGCAAAGCAGGTTCAACGAAGGCTTCTTAATTTTGCCACTAGGGGTTAGGGGATGATCTCCTGACAAAAGCCAATCTGAATACTCTCTTCGGAGGTTATCCTTGAAGGGTTTATTCACAACCACATCAAGGACTTGTAGTTGTGAAGTCATACCTCCTGGAATAACAACAAGATCTGAATTTGTTGCCTTGACTTTATTTTTTACATCTGGAGTAAGATGCCCTTTGAATGCATCAAGCACTAGCATTGCCCGCTTTTTTAGAAGAGCTCCAGGCCTTCTATTCCACACCACTGCTAGCCAATCGCACATTAATTCTGCTGTCATCCACCCCTTCTCTTGACACCTGACAATGATTCCACTGGGCAGGGTTTCTTTCGGGAGGGTTTTTCTTCTTAAAATTACATACGGGGGTAGCTTCCTACCATCAGCAGTTACAGCTAACATAGCTGTAATGCGCAATTTTTCATTGCCAGTGGTCTTTACAACAATAGATTTGGATCCCTTTTCATCCACGCAAGTATTACTTGGCATGTCGAAATACACAGGTGTTTCATCGGCGTTTCCAATCTGACTAAGAAGATAGTCATTTTGTTTACGGAGACTAATTACAAATCGTTGATATTTCACCAATTTCTCCGCGTAGTCAGTGGGCAACTTTTGCGCTAGAGAAGTTCTTCGTCTTAGTGACAGATCACTTCTGCGCATGAATCTTCGGCACCACCCAAGGCTTGCCTTGAATTCCCTATGTGGCACTTGTAGCTCTCTTGCAATTTCTTGTGCCTTCAATCTGATTACGTCGCGACTTATTGGACATCCATCACGTCTTTTTTCCTTTACAAAAGAAAGAACACGCGTATCAATTTCAGGATTTCGGCCATGCTTGGGTCCTCGAAAGGCTTTTCGCGTTGAGATGGCGTTCTTAAGTTTGTTTTTTTCTAAAATCCAGCGACGTATGTTTTTTTCATCAATTCCGTATTTTCTTCCCGCTTCCCTATTACTTGTAGTTTCTGCATAGTTTATCACCGCTAATTTAAAATTGGCATCATAGCTTCGTCTAATTCCCTGGCTAAAACCAGCTTTTTTCTCGACATGATCCGTCATATTGCACTTCCGAGTTTAATACACGCACTAGAATAAAATAAATAGAATAAATGTTCCTAATTTAATACACGCAGTAAATTATTGTTCTCACAATAGAATAAATGTACTGAATTTAATACACGCACTAAGTTATTGTTCTCACATGAAAATAAATGTTGACCAACATACTGAAACAAAATCTCACTAGAAATATTAAAGCTCACTTTACCGAAAGGATATTATGCCGATAGAATGCGCTGAAAAAATAATTTTATTTTGCAGCCATTATGGCTCAAATATTGTCCACACAAATAAGATAGTAATTCTTCATCTATTTTTAAATAACTTTGCCAACTGTCATGGTTCATCTAATTTTAAATAACTTTGCCAACTGTCATGGTTCATATATTTTTTAATAATTTTGTCAACTTTCAAGGTTCATTTATTTTTAAATAGTGGTGGCGAGATATATCGATTTAACAACGTGCATATCCTATAGGTACAAAATTGGATGTGTATTATCTAAGAGTGCGATTATAGGCTGCATTAGAGATTTATGAGAGCTTTTTCTTGGAAAAAAATGCGGCTTATTTTCGGGCCAATACGGTAGTAACTTTTCCTGACTATCAGCTTCCCCTTCTACTGTAAATACCTTATAGATCAGCGTGGTCCAACCTTAAATAACTTGCGAGCCATTCTGCATAATGCAGCAAACAGTGAGCCAAAATAAAAAGTAGAACTAATGTTATTAACTAAACAACTAGCCCTCTTAGTTTAATAATAATGACTTATAAGATGTACATTCAAGTACTTGTAAAATATAGTAGTATTATGACTGTTCCAATATATTATTACTGTTGTTTGGTGGATTTTTTATGTATTTTTATGCCATCTGGTTATATCAGCATAGTGCTTACAAAATAGCTAGTTATAGAACAAACACAACACCAGATTCCCCCAACTATTAATTTATCACTGTGAACAGGGAAGCCCCAATTTAACAAATGATCAGTTTTTCAATATAATGGGAATCAAACTATAGACTCATAGCTCAGTAGGCAGACACACAGTCGGTTGAGCAAAGGTGTTGGATAATACCAATATAGTATGATGACTGGGCTTATTTTAGTGCCACAAGTTTTTTGATAATGTAGGTTGAGGTTATGTCTTTTTATATTATTTATTTAAAATCCCATTGAGATTTCGAGGCCAGAAGAAACTTCTTGGACCACACTGTTTTAGATTTCTGATAGGGTGAAACCAGATGCTCTTACTTAGCATGCTATAGTTGAAGTTTTGATCAAAGTTACAAGCACTTTGTGTTTAAATTTGTAGCCCAATACACCAAGAGCATTATAAATTACAGTTAGCATGTAACTAACCTATGGTTAGGGATGGTTAAAATTTTATCATAGAGCTATATACCTAAGATACATTACTATTAAATGAAAATGTATCAATTCTAGTAGAAATTTCACCTCTTTGCTCCTGGGTGGAGAGGCAGAAGGCGGAGAGAGACTCGGAGGACTCTCCTCTCTGCTTACAGCCTTCGCTGGGCGAGGGGGCACCAGGCAAGGGGGCAGAGCATCTGGTAGCTCTATATTGTTCCTGCGTAGCACCACTAGGTGCATGGCTGTGTTGAACTCCTCCAGGGACAGTGCCCCATCCTTGGTCACGTCTGCCAGCTGCCTGCATGAACAATGAGACAGACCATCAGTAAGTAGACAGCATTCACAACCATTAAATTATTAATCAATTTAGAAACATATTTTTTTGTCCTGTGTGAGAGAATGACATTATAACTTCGGGAAATTTTAGGGCGGGAAATAAGAATTTCCTGAGAGAACAGTATGGGAAACAAGAAGAAATTTAAACATAATTTTATACTTGAGGCTTATATTTATTTTTCAGATTTATAATTCTAGTCTAAGCATAGCCTTTGCATTTATTCCTTTCTTTTATTTTAATTTGATAGTTTCAATTAAGTTAAATGTAGTGTCAAAAATATTTTTGAATAGAGTCAGGAAAAAGGACAAAAAGCACTGATTCGGTTGCAGTTATAGGTATGAACAATAAATTTAAACTATGTATAAACTTGTGAAAAATTCTTTAAAAGGAAAAACTAAGAATACTCAAAGTTTTTTAATTAATCTATTTAAAAAAAAATCCCAAATAAATAAAAATTAAATAATACTTTGTCTAACAAATGTTGGGAAAGTTTTTGTTGTAATGTAAACTAAAAAGACCTAGGACCTAGTGCTATTATTATAATTGTGTATTTTTAAGAAAGCATTTTTGGTATGAATATAGATACATACAAAGGATAGATTTTAAGATTGACTAAAAAGTTCTAGTAATGAACTAATGGCATGAATTTGAATAAACACTTACACAGTATAACATCAAAATATTCAAAATAATCTGAATAGATAAAAATGAGCCACAGTATTGTCCATAAGAATAACAAAGACGTTTTAAGTGTGGAGGGAAAAGGAGAAAGTCACATTATCCACATTCTCCAGTATAACAACTTTTATATCTCAAGGACCCCAGCCAATACTTTTTCTTTTTAAATTAATTTAAATACAACAGATGCCTCTTTTAACCATATCAAGTGTATTAGAGAGGTCTTCTGATTGTCTGGCAGATGGCACTAACTAATTTGAGTTAAAATTAGACTCCCCCCCTCATTTTTTCCCTCTACTTGTCATTTCTCAACTGTCTGAAAATTGAAAAATGATACCTGGACACAGGAATCGAACCCGGAACCTTTGGCTTAGTACGACGATGGTCTAACCAATGAGCTATCCAGGAATCGTTCTATGCAAAGGGTCATTCTTCACTCATATTTTAAGGCAGAGTCTGTGACGGACGTGCGGAAATCATCGGCTACAAATGTATTAATTATTAATATCACGAGCTATCAGATAACGCAGCCACCTTCGACTCGGTAATAATAATAATTTGTCATTGTCATTGTCATTATTATCATTATAATCATTATTATTATTATTATATTATTAATTTAATTTATGAAGCCCTGCTACTGACATTCAAACCAAATTATCCATGGTACTTCAAGTATCACAGGACCTAAATGATCACTCTCCTGACCAAAAGCTAATGGATACAAAATACTGTGCCTGCAAGTAGTTCCCTCACCATATTTTGCGCAACTGCTGTACAGGCAGACGAGACTTTTCAAAGAAAGTGCGTGCGACGGATCCTGCCACCAGTCCACGAGGGTCAGGCTGTAGGGAGCGGAACTGAGTTGAGTAGTATTCTCTCTGTTCATCAGTAATGGTCCACACATCGCCCGGGTCCTCGTCACTGCTGTGGCGGTCTGACGACTCCTCCTCTGTGCCTAGAAGCTGGCGCTGTTCCTCACATACTATCGACAAACAAGTGAAAGATACAATAATGGCAAGAATTATACACACTTATCATTAAGCACAGTTTAAACGTATGGTCTGGCAATTTTGAATACTACATAAGTAGGGGTGTGCAAAGCTTCAGAATTTTGACTTGGCTTGGAAACAATTTTCAGCTTCGAATTTGCGTAGAAAATAATCCAGGTGTGACAATTATGAATCTTTGCTAATAATGGTCAATTATTGCCATTCTTAGCTGTTATATACAGTACAAGACATTAACCATTTGGAAAAAATCTGAAGTAATTGAACTGTAGGTTGTCAACTTGATTTATCAGAATTAAACTAAATATTTGAACCGATTGTGCAATAAAAACATTTTCTAAGTAATTTAATCAAGTGCATTAAGTTGTATAAATGGCCAAAATATAATATTCTTTCAAACATAAGACAAATAACAAAAAATATTCAAATTTTGATTCAGCTTCAAGAATATTTCATATAGCATAGCGGAAGATGGAGGTATTTTACTAAAATGACCCGACCAAAGAATGGAAACGTTTTAAGAAGATGAATTCTATATAACTTTTTTAAAGATTGCAATTAGTTAATTATCAAGATCAAGTTGTGCTGATAAAATAAATCAAAATAAATATAAAGAGCATAGTAAACAAATGATTAACATTAACTTATATTTTAATACAAACATATTATGAAACACTGGTAATACCAAAAATGTTAGAATAGATTTATTATTAATAATAATAATAATAATAATAATAATAATAATAATAAGACAGTATAGATATACGGTACAATAACATAATATTTGAAGTGAGAGTAGATTTATTACTACTAGACTGTGCATACCTGAATAATTCAACTAGTTAAAGCCGGCAGCCATATATAGAAATTATTATTATTTTTGATGCACAGTCTAAGAGGATTAAGTAAATTGCACTAACAGAAAATAAACAATCAATATAGGATGACTAGCTGGAAACTCATGATAATTTCTTGACAGAGGATATTTTTACTTGGTTTTATAAAATACAAATACAATAAAGTAGAATAAGTAGGACTATTTAAATAACAGAAATAAATAAGGATCACTTCAAATAATCATTGCATTATAATATAAAAATGTGTGGTGAGATTGGATGAACCAATGGGTGGTGAGATTGAATGAACCAATATGCTATCTGTGTTTAGGTAGAGTATTCAAAAATGCACAAATAATTCAAAATTTCATAATTTAATATACAAAGTTTGAAAACAAATAATTTGGAAATTACTATTCAAAATTACTTGAATTTTTTAATATTCGCACAACCCTAGTACTATAGTGAAATAGTACGTTGAAAAAATTAACTGTAAGTACAGTTTGAAAATAAAAACAATAGTTAATTACATGCAACATCATTTATATTGGTTTGTAAGTCGATAAGCGCCAATATCAAACAATGGAAGTATGGTAGTGTCAAAAGCAAAAAAGATTAATAAAAACAGTGTAATTTAGTATTTATTTTGATGTTGATGTGTGATATGTGCAATATTTTTAGTAAATATTTAACTTCCGAGGTGATATTCTCAACCAACAGCAATTTTAAAACCCAAAAGTAAACTCTTTGCAGGTCTCAAGCATGTTTCACATAAATTGTTTGGTCTGATATTCGCTAAACTCTTGTTAATACATATTGTAAAGTGTAATTTGTACATTTATTTATTGTGTATCAGAAATTAAAATAGAGTGAGGAATTTTAATGAAAATACATTTTAACCAAATTAAGATTTATTATTAAAGTTAATTCCCATTTTGTCTACTCATTTGTTTAGTAAAGAAAAAATGCATAGTGAACTTCACAAAAATCTAGGCCTATTTCTTGATAGAATGCTTTCCAAAATGTATAGTTCTGCAACTACATTTTGAAAGTGGAACTTTTGCAATCCATCTCTCTTTAATGGTCATAAAGGACATCGGAGTTTTGTTTAATTAAAAGAAAAAATTATTACTTTTAATTTTTTAATAATTATTGAAAATAAGTTTAGAGAAACTTATCCATTTCTCACAATGAGAAGTTTGCAAAGGTTGTGCTTGTATCTAGTTTATGTTGACGGGCTCACGACCCACCAATTTTTTTTGAGTTTGGGAACCACTAGCTTAACCCCTTGAGTCGCTCATGCACAAGCAGCCAGGTCACGGGAGTTCTGCTGCTGCAAACAACAGAGTGAATGGAGGATTGTGGCACGATACACACTTGGCCACAGTGGTCAGTGAGAATGTGAGTGGTACACAGAATGCAACGGGTGGGCGCACACCAGCAGTCAACTACAGAGCTGCCAGTATAATTTGTTCACTCACTATTTGGAACTCACTTGTTGAGGAGATATCACATAGCCGCTACTTGCTTCGTGTTCATTGTAAGAGCGACTGTAAACACTCAGTTGGCAGCAACTGTCTAAGATCATCAGCTGGTTGCATATTATTCTGGCCGTGGCTTGGCCGATAGTTCATGAGAAACTTTAATCGAGAGCTATTGACATATTTTGAGCATATTTCTGCAAAAATTTAATTATTTTTTTATATTTTCAAAAGAGCAGAAATAATGTATCGCGGTACTCAATTAATTTACTTGTAAAGCTTATTGTTTCATACTCTACTAATTTATAGCCATACACTAATATATTTTACATTATCCTATAAGTTATTCATAATGTGAACCAAACAGCTCTCATTTGACTCCAATTCACCACTGCTTTGATTTTTTTTTTCTAATATGATTTTGAATTGTATCATCATCATCGTCATCAATTTCACTTTCACCTTCCTCAGGTTCAATTAGAATATTTTCAATGTTTCTAGTTTTTTTAAAACTTTTGGATTGTTATTATTTCGAACACCAATGGTAAAGGCCTTGATGAACATAAGTATAATTATTTACAAACCATGGTTTAAGTTGAAACAGGTTTGCTTTCTATATAATATTTAAAAGTAAACAATAGTTCAAAATGTTAAAGAAAGTTTAAGGCTTGAAAGCGGTTTGATGCTTAAAAGCGGTTTAGGGAAACTATAAAAAGATTTCTTGACGCTTAGTGAGGTTCACACAGTTAAAGGGATAGTAGCTTAACTGTTGAGATGAAGTGTATTGTTACTTGGGCGCAGCCCTGGACTGTATATTGATAATGGGACAGTGTAAAAACAAATAAGGGATAAGCCATCCTATAGCTTACAGGCTTTCACTAGCACAGGTAAAAGATAACTTTTGCAGCTCTACTTTAAAACATTACAATCACTATCAGAAAGATAACATGTGATACACCACAGCTAAGGAACTTACCGAGTCCATGCCAGTGTGTACCGGCTGCCCAGTTCCTCTCCTGAACGCTATTGGTGGGTGTGGGGGAGTCACTGGCAGTGCTCGAAGCTTCAGGAGACCCCCCTGCCATCTTTCCCACCACTGGGGGTGAGGGGCATAGCCCCCCATTGGGGCGGAGGGCCACTTCCACGTGGGACTCCACCTCGTGCTCCTCGCAGCCACCCTTGCCCTGTACAAGAAGTAGGTGTTTGCATTGTCATTGTTTGAAAATAGTTTGGATTAAAAGTTCAAGATTAAGAACATAGATATTGATTTGATTTGTTTAACTGCTATTTAAAACAACAAGTTTGGTTTCTTGGTCCGTTTATAATTATTACCATACTGTGTGAGTGGAGTGTATATGCAGGTGCCAAGATTTTAGGAAGAGGAATTTTAATACTGAGTAACTTGAGATAGGCCTTTCTTTAAATAATACCGGAAAGCCACACTGATGAGGCAACAAGATCCAAACATAAAATATGACATTAAGGAAAATATGTAATTTATGAAGAGACAGGAGAAAGAAACCAAGAATTAAAGATGAACATACCAATGGAACAGAGTCGGAGTCACTAAGCTGTATCAGGTCAGGACTGCCAACTCTAGTGTCGTTTCCTCGATCTGAAATACCAACACTATATTAACTGTTTTACAGTTGAGCATACATATATTTTTGAGATGGAAGGATACGAAGTATTTATGTTCCAGATAGGCTTAATGCATACTGGCATTACTGAAATGTCGACATTTTCTGGCAAATTGAAAGTTACTGTAAAAAGTTCAATTTTCACCCACCCAGCAAAATGTTTACTCAATTTGACAAGTGAAGTAAATTTAAACCACTTTTTTAGAGTGACAAAATATCATTTTCTAGGTAGACGAGTATAGCCTAAGCTTGTTTTTAACAAAATATGTCATCTGTCAGAACATTCTCAACTTGCAATGAATGGATTATATTAGTTAATAGCTAGGGCAAACATTTTTCTTTTACATTTAACAATAAGATTGTTAGTGGCCTAACTAATAAGAGTAACAGGTGACCTGGTGGTCTAGGGGTAAGGTGTCAGACTTCTGTGCTGGCGGCCGGGGTTCAATCCTCGGTCCCGGCACAGATTTATCTGATTTCCAAACCCTTCCTTCACCTCTGACAAGACATCTTGTGAATGTGGGGAATGCCAGGCCTCCACCGTGGTTCGGATTCCACGTTAAACTGTAGGTCCTCCATTTCATCTCACAATCACCCTACCATTTACACATAGCGTAAGTGCGTATAACCCGAACGGGTAGTAAGACGCGATATGATGATGATGATGATGATGATGATGATAATAATAATAATAATAATGTTAATTAAAAGAAACAGCACTCATAGGAAAGATTATAGGTCCCCACATAAAAATGATTTTCGTTGCACAATGCAGTTATGATTAAACCATTTATACAACTATGCTTAGTAATATATTTTGAAAATTTACTTAATGACATTTCTGTTCAATACCTAGAAAATTTACAAAATTTTCTAATTTCCAATTTTTGGGGGAATACTTTATAAGGCTTCGATGGAACTCAGATGTGCACTAGAAGCCTTAATGGCTCAGTGAAATCCCACCTATCTCGGAGGTGCGGCTGACAAAGCGAGGGAGAGGTATGTCTAAGACAAGTTGAAGCAGGTCCAGCTGTAATGGCAACCCTGCTTGGGCTGCCGCAACCAGCTTCAGGGCGAGATAGAACTGTCGACGGCCAAGATGTGTCGTTCTTCCCCCACAGCACTGCTCAATGATCTGGAAACAATGTCAACCTGATTGTAATAGCTAGGCCTAACATTTTATATGTAACTCACCACTATATTTGACAATAGGCCTTTTTATTTTGTGATGATATGCAATTAACAGATATGAGACACATTTTTTTCTTTTACTTTAATTCTCAGATGTGACATGAGCTAACCTCATACGTGGCAGGCTTCTCTGAATGCCAAAGTACTTACTCTCTAATCTGGTGTGTGCAGGATTTTATAAGTTAATTATCTACGCACTCATCAAGCAAGGTTTCTTTACAATTAAATAATAAACTCCAAATTGAATTAAAATTCCCCTTTAACTTCTCAATACATTAATATTCAAGCATTAAGCCCTATTCGTACAATAGTTTGCAATTTCTTAGGATACTATAGACAATGGGGAAAGTAAGCTTTGTGTGAATGTCAAAAACATGCTTTTTATGGTAATGCAGTATTTTTTACAATCAACACAACAAGAATATTAGCATAGTAATAATAAGGTTAATTGGTTGAAAGCTTCTTTAATGTATTTTAATGAATTTGCATTAAGTAAACTCTGACACAAACCAATAAGCCAGTTATAGTCCCAAGTTGGCATCAAAGGTATTTAAATGTACAATAGTCAATATAATTATAGTTAGGCCTATACATTAACCCAAACTAATCTTCCATGCTTGAGTAAAATAAAATAAAAGGTTTGATTAAGATGGAATGGATAATATTGTTAAAATAAAATATATGTTTTTAGAATAATTTTAATGAGTAAATAATGAATGGCATATGATCAAGATAATATTATTATTAGCACCACGTCTTACTAACCGTTCGGGTTATACGCACTTACGCTAATGTGTAATGGTAGGGTGATTGTGAGATTAAATGGAGGACCTACAGTTTAACTCTACAGTTTAACGTGGAATCCGAACCACGATGGAGGCCTGGCATTCCCCACATTCACAAGTTGTGATTAATACATGTCTTGTCAGAGGGGAAGAAAGGGTTTGGCAATCAGATAAATATGTGCTGGGACCGAGGATTGAGCCCCGGACCCCAGCTCAAAAGCCCGACACCTTACCCCTAGTCCACCAGGTCACCCTTCAAGATAATAAAACAGGCTGACTCATGTAGTCTAGGAGCAAGAATTAAGTTGGTGTAATCGTGAATATAATTAGGTAGTATTTTAGTGCACAAGCTAGACTAGTTAATTATTTAGAAAAAAAAAAAAATATTGGTACTTCCATCTTCTTGGTGTATCGATTCCAAATAGTAATGTATTTTAGTAATGTAACATAGGTAAGCCTAATAAAGAAATCCGTGTTTCTTATTCACATTAGTATTTGGCCTACTATAGCCTACACATTTTTAATAATATAAAAACAGTACAAGATGACATGATAAAGAAAAAAACAAATTTAATTGGGTTTTACAAAAAAGCCAAGGCTCCAAGTTAAAATATGAACAAATGTTGGAGGAAAAAAGGAATTAAACTTATTGAGTTAAGGTCAACGGTATTTAATCATGATATCGATTGTGAGATAAAAGATCCCTAAGCATATGTTTAACAGAATGCCATAATTTTACATACAGTATGGTGCAGCTTAGAAAACTAAGTCAATTAAGATATAGAAATTATATATTTAAAAAAACATGCCCTACCTGCTGAACAGTTTCTAGAGATAAGTTAGCAGATCGGAACAACTCTGACACTTTGGTGAGTGGTATTTTACCTACGTTACCAATGTCACAACCTAGGAAAAGGTATTCATAATATTTCTGTTCTAACTCTGTGAATTGAATTCCATCCATAACCGTGGAGCATACAACATTTATTAGTTGACAGAACACATTGGGTTAATTTTTTAGTAGAAACAAAACACATGACCACATGCTTAGTATTTAAACTTTTTATCATACTAGCTGTCATCCATACAAAACATTTTATTTATTTCAGTGGACCAGTATTCTCCAATATTAATTTTACATTACAGCACTTTACCATAATAAGATCTTTCCATTTTACCATAGTTTAACCAACATAATAATAATTATTTATTTACGATTCAACAAATATCCCGTATGTAAAAAAGATAGATTAATAAATAAATTTTGCTTTTCATTGCTTTTATTTGAAGTCTTCAACCTTTAGTATATCTTACGCGTTCACAAATCACCATTTATTTACACAAATATTGAAATCAACATTTAGTACAGCCATAGTACATAATACATATTATAATTTAAATGAAAGCTTGTTCTAACTTACACATAATCTAGAAAATCGAAAAAGGTTCGGTTGTGAATTTGTATGCCAAAATTAAAGGTTGCAGAACATAAAGCTATCTTAAGAATACATTGTCAGATACGGTTGTTCTTATTGCGATCCCCCTAGAATCCACGCAAGCTTGTGTTTAAATATTTGACTGATTTGGTTTTGATATCAAACTTTTTCTTCGGCTAAGCTAAGTTCTGAAAAATAGTTTTTCCTCACCGCATCTTGCTATCCATCATTAATAATTAATCCTTATAATTGGGTGGAAATTAGGAAGGTACAATTCAGAGGAACTTGACCTTAATTTGCGTGGAGGATACATGTTTTATGAAATATCATCCTCAGTACAGCCACGTGGAATTTGACCCCCCTCCTTCCCTACCGCCGCTCCTGACTTTCCTATCACCCAGACTAGATGAGCTTGACAGTAGTCCACTTGCTCACCTATGCAGCTAAACTAAAATCTTAACAATCATCATTATTAATAAGATTTAAAAACGTGGTAATATGCATCACCAATACAAAAAAATACTAATTTTTATCTAATTTAAGAAAATGAAAAGAATAGGGCAACTAAGGTACTTGAGAGGGAATGGCTGTGTGAAGGTGAGGGAAAATCGTGAATGCCGAACAGTGTGAGAAGTTAAATGATCAAAGATAATAGCCAAATACTCTTTCATACTTTGTACACTTGTTTATCACAACGACTAAGTGATGTAATTCCTAGGAATCAGAAAGCTTTGTTAACTTTGACCAAACATACGTGTGAACTAGTAAACTAGGTTCTTATTAATTGATTATTTTAGAATATCTGAAAAATAAATAAAGAGGAAAGGCCATTAAATATATTTTACAGATATATGGTGTTTTTTTTCATCGCTGCTTCTCATTACCTTTAAGGCTATTGAAGAGTACCATACACTTACGTGGTTTTGACGTCTCCGTAAAAAAAATTGACACCCAAATTTCCTTATTTTGCCTTCTATTCTGCCAGTGGTGGCTCGTAATGGAGGGTTCTAGGTCACTACCCCCCATCCCGCCCCCACCATCCCGCAAAATACTGTAAATCAAAAGATGGAAGAAAATATATTTTGAAATTCACACCAATTTTCTTATATTCTTTCATTACATAATGAAAACATAAATTAATAAAAAAATATTGTTACATAATTTTCTCATTTTATTGAGTAAATTAATAAAACCATAATTACATCAACGCAAGACAACAAGTGCACCTACAAGTAAAATTACAATAACATATGATCACTCGCGGTAACTCTGTGTCTGTGAGGCGGCTGGTCTCACCGCCCAAGCTCTGAGCACCTCAAAGGATGGAAGCCATGACAACCTGACGTCACTGCCGTTCTCCAAGCGGCCGTTTAATATGTTCTATGACTCTGCTAAGGGGGTATAAATATTAAAATTAAAGAGAAATATAAAAATTACCATTATACTTATTGTTATGCCCACCAATTAAATAAATTGATCGAAAAAGCTGCTTATAATATAACGATTGTGATAACTGTTTTTCCCATTTAAATGGGATTGCCGCATTCCTCCTCCTCCCCTCCCTCCCCATTCTCCTGGCAGGAGGGTGGTTTCAGAACATGTATGTGATCAAAGTAATACTTCTACCCTTACAAACTAGATATAATTTTAATTACAGGATCATACGTACAGTCTTGACTTAAAAAGAAATTCTGGAATATTTCGAAAATATACAGATAGGCGTTCCAAAAATATAATATAAATCAAGAACGGTAACACTGGCACTGAGTTTGTTAACTGGCTTGAAAATAACACTTTCTTGTTTTAGTTGGATTTGTACTCAGTACCTCAGGTTGACATATTATTCAATCAGTTACAAGTTCTGCAATCTGATCCAGTAAGAATTCATGCTGTTATTGCCAACATTGAAAAAAACAATAATCGAAATATTACAAATAAGCTACCCTCTGTATTCGATAGACTAGAGGAAAGAAATTAGATGCTCGCAGAAGTACCTAGGACTAGAAAAAGGCGATGACCAAATGATGAGAATTTAAATTTATTGACAAAAGGAGTTTGTGATACAGGTGTAATTTAAATAAAAGATCGCTTTGTATTAAAAAAATATTTGTGAAGTAAAGAAATTTCAGTACGCACCTCAATGGAAATTTTTTTAAAAAAAGTCTTCCGGTAAATGACATTAACCAGTTTTGCAGTGCATTTCTAATGATTGATAAAAATATTTTATGACAGATATTGAAGATTTTTACTCGAGGTATTGTGTGTGTGTGTTTCACGATGGACAGTCTTTAACTTCAAACCAAGTGAGTTTTTCTACTTTCACAACTTTTATTAACTTTAAATTTTTCATACTTTTTTAAAATATAGTTTCCAAGTTAAATATATGGTGGTATAAGGTTAGTACAAGGTAAGCTTTAGTATACCTTATTTGACGATTTATAATAGATCACCTTACCTTAAGGTTTATTTATGTATGAGTCGACACTGTATTCTGCACAATTTTTCACATGAATACAAGTGCACCCACCATAAAAACCAATGCTATCTGGTCTTCATCAACATCACTGTCAATGGTAGACTATTTAAATTATATTTATAGCCTAAAGTTAAAAATACAAGTAGTCAAAACTCTTGGGTACCTGCGAATGGGTATATCGCTTGCAAACATCGCCGTTAGCGTCATTTTTAAAATGGTTCTCCCTGGTCTAAACGCCCATTGAACAGCTCCGAATAGCGCAGAAGTGAATAGTAGCGAATGTTCTCTAAATGCTCGTTTGCTATAGCTTGACAACTTTAAAAAAAAACCTGTACTATAGAAACTGTAAGCTCCCCTCTTCGAATAAGTTGTCTGGAACAGTGAATAGATAGAAAGGCGTAGCCACACAATTATGAAGATCTCCAGTTCTGGCATTTCACCGGTGGAAAATTAACTCTCACTAGAATCTGAACTTTCTTCGTTAATAATTACGAATTTTTCTATAGCTTCAACCAACAACGCATCCTTTTGCCAATAATTGTTCTCAATTTTGTGAACATGCTCACAGCACTTTTCCACTCTTCTGCAGCAGTAGCGGCTCGTAGCTAAAAATTAGTGGAGGTGCTGCTCCAGAATTTTTTTTACCTTTGTTTTAAAATTGTGTAAAAGGAAAAAAACATGTATAAAAATAAAATTTATTCAGGAACTTGATAAAATCTTAAAAAACCAAGCTTTTTTACTTACTTTAACTTAAATTGTTACAGTTCAAGCTTGATCTATTCATTTAAAAATAAAATCCATTCTTCTTGTTTTAATTTGCGCAAAAAGTTCAATAATTTTCTCCTTGATCTATAGATGACGATTGAGGAAATTTTTCTCCATTGAAAGTACTGTAAGCACATTTTGTCTTTTCGAATTCATAGTGCTTCTTAAAAAGTTTTTATTCTTTTCAATGTTGAAAAGCTGTGCTCTACCTCTGAAGTAGTCATGGGAATTGTCAAGAGGATTTTTATCAGTTTATCTAAAAATATCATCTAGATTATTTTCCAAGATAAATTTCAGCGACTCAATTAATTTGCAATATTCATAAATATCAGTCCTACAATAGAATACTTTTAGTTCAGTTTCAAGCTTTTCTTTGTCAATCATGGATAAGCTTCAGTAGTCAGTACTATCTCTTTTGTGGTATGTCCATTCTTAAATCTAGTGAAGTAATTCTTGTTGAACAATTTAGCAGCTACTAAGTGTTTAGTGGAAGAATATCTGTCCATTATATCAACTGTTCAAGCTTGATCTATTCATTTAAAAATAAAATCCATTCTTCTTGTTTTAATTTGCGCAAAAAGTTCAATAATTTTCTCCTTGATCTATAGATGACGATTGAGGAAATTTTTCTCCATTGAAAGTACTGTAAGCACATTTTGTCTTTTCGAATTCATAGTGCTTCTTAAAAAGTTTTTATTCTTTTCAATGTTGAAAAGCTGTGCTCTACCTCTGAAGTAGTCATGGGAATTGTCAAGAGGATTTTTATCAGTTTATCTAAAAATATCATCTAGATTATTTTCCAAGATAAATTTCAGCGACTCAATTAATTTGCAATATTCATAAATATCAGTCCTACAATAGAATACTTTTAGTTCAGTTTCAAGCTTTTCTTTGTCAATCATGGATAAGCTTCAGTAGTCAGTACTATCTCTTTTGTGGTATGTCCATTCTTAAATCTAGTGAAGTAATTCTTGTTGAACAATTTAGCAGCTACTAAGTGTTTAGTGGAAGAATATCTGTCCATTATATCAACACATATATAGTCACACACTTCCTTAGCGTCTGCCATGAGTGTCTTTGAAGGATTCTCACAGTACTTTGAGTTTCTCAATTCCAAAATAGCAGTTTTGAAATTTGTTATATTTAAACATACTAATTTCTTGAGTTTGCATTTGTTTGTAAATCATTTCAACATGAGAAATAATCTGATGAACAAAAAGCTATATCCAAAACTTGAGATTATCATCATTTAGGTATTTTAAAGTTCCTGTTGCTTCTTCAATGGTTTAAATTGCATTTGATGTTGACTGAATTTCAGTAAGGCAGATTTTTAAAGGTTGCAAATTTTCATGAACTCTGTTTATGGTGCGTATGTTTAAATTCCACCTTGTAGAAGATGGAAGTAGAATGCTTACGTCCATATGTTTTTTGAGAATGGACACACGTTGTGGTGATCTTGAGAAGAATGTTGGAATAGACAGAATGTTAGAGAAAAAAATTCTTGCGTTTCGTGTAATACTTCCTGCATTTCTCTTTATTAAATTAAGTTGATGTGCATAACAGTGAATGAAATGTGCATAACAATGAATGAAATGTGCATTACTATAAACTGCTTTTATTTTTGCTTGAACTCCTGAATTTTTGCTTTTCATGACATTCGCATCATCAAATGTCTGAGCTATCAGTTTTTGTCCATTTCCTTGAAGGATTATGTCCAATTGTTCTAAAATACGTTTAGATATGCCATCTGCAGTTTGATTTTCTGGAATAAAGAATCCCCAAAAACGCTCAAATATTTCTCCATTCAATACGTACCGTATAACAAGGACCATTTGAGTGTGTTCCGAAACATTTGTTGTGTCATCAGCCATGACAGTTACAAAGGAAACTTTTCTAATTTCCGTCCTTATCTCCTCATGGTATATTTTTAGCAGGCAGTCAAGTATCTCATTCTGAATGGTCTTAGAAACACCTTTGAAGACTGCACTGGTTTCTAACTGATTCTTCAAATCTGAATCTAATTTAGTTGCAAAATCTATTAATCCTCTAAATACCTCTGGATTTACTGAATCGTCTTTTTCATCATGTCCACGTAAGGGAGTTTCAAAGTTTCCACAAAAGTATATGCAGTATATTATTTTGGACAAAATTTAACGGTTCTTTTTAACTTTTATAATATGCTCATTGATTGAAAGTCTCTACGCCTCACTAAGTTTCTTCTTAATACTTACGGTTCCTAAAAGTGACAGTGAAACAACATTATCAACGTGCTTCTTTGACTTCTCATACTTTTCAGTTTTTTCTTTCATTTTATTTATATTTCTAAAACCATCTTTTGTCCACGGTACATCACCTCCAAACAGCAAACACGGGAAGCAAAACAGTGCATTTTTTACTTCACAGCCGCAAAGCCAGCTATTCCGTTGGTAC
The DNA here is from genome assembly GCA_902151445.1 of Timema monikensis. Taxonomy (NCBI): domain Eukaryota; kingdom Metazoa; phylum Arthropoda; class Insecta; order Phasmatodea; family Timematidae; genus Timema; species Timema monikensis. Next base: position 21,842 of record CABFVZ010001567.1, on the reverse strand, counting down.
CATTAAGAATTAAAGATACGAATATATTTCTTGTTGTTGCTTTTGCCTGGCTGAGATATTAGAATATCAGACGTTGAACGACCTATTTTCTTAACTGCAACTTTCTCATGGAGAGATAGCTGTGAAAATTTAAGTCTTTGGAGTTCACTTACAGTCACAGAACTTATTTCTTGGGGATGCAAGGCCATGGTTAAAGTTTTATGTTAAATAAAAGAACCGAAAAAAAGAATCAAATAGAATATCGGGAAGCAGAATAATAATTTAACTATACACTCTTGTACACTTTATCACATACAAGAATATGGTACATGGTTTTTAAGCACAACACACGCTGAGTAAAAAAAAACCTTCCTTCCACCATCACGCCAGAGCCGGGACTGCGAGAGCAACAGTGCTCTCTCTCTACCTGGCAGTTCCGCCTTCCTCCCCACCTCCGTCCTATGTGCGCATGCGCACAACATTCAAATACTACGTCGCTGGCACTGTGAAGAACACAGTTCCATACAAAGATTTTTGTATCTTTTTCATAAACTGGTTGATGGCTACTGAAGTACTGACATTAAGCTTTAAGGAATATATATTGTACTACAAAAATAGTTAAAGAATTAAAGGAAAAAGGACTCATTATATTAAATGTTATCGAAAATATAAAGTGGAATTAGGGGGTGCTGCAGTTCCGCAGTGCTTATACACGAGCCGCCATTGTTCTGTAGTGTATTCTTTAAACCATTTTTCACACAACTTTTTTTTAACTCAAGAGAATAACTTGAGATACCTTGTGCAGCTTGTCCTTTTGCATAGCCCCAAACGATTTCTCTTCGATTAAGACCAGCGTGATAAAATGGCAGATTCGAAATATCGTGCTATTTATCTTTTATTTTATCATCAATTTTGTATTTTCTCCCACAAGGAACTCTTCTGACGAGTTCAATTACATTATAGTTTTCTCATTTCTTCAGTGAATAGTATGTTATTCTCTCTTAGCCACATTTTAACATAATCTTTTAAAAATGCATTTGTTGGTTTCTTGTTCACCTGCACACAATAATAAATAGCAATGTCCATTATTATAACATTTATGGGGCGAACGTTAGGTAACAGCTTCTTACTGAGATTAGTGAAGTTCACGTCAACACGGTAGTCTCGTGTTTTTTTTTTGTTGTTTTTTTTATTTGAAAATGAGAAGGGAGTTGGGAACAAAACCTCTTTCCTCTTTAGCATGCGCAAAAATTAATAGATTTCCTTTTCCAATAGGCGTCGTAGCACCTGGATCAAATTCGGGTTGTCAGCATGTTTTTACATTATGACACGAATTAACATAGGTTTCATCAACATACAAGTTCCTTCTACTACTGCTAAGTTCAAGAATTTCACGTAATTACCCAGCTCTTCATGCCGCTATTTCAGGGAGTTCGATCAAATATTTTCGTTTTGATTAAAAAAAAATTCCAATTAAATTCCAAGCTTTTGATTGTTTTTCGTAAATACTCTCTGTTGCAATCTATTATATCACAACTTTTAAAAGCTGATTGCGGTTTCTTAAGTGTCAGCAGAGTTTTTTCTTACGACATAAAATTCGTGGTCTTTTCTACGAATTGATGCTTTCGGGAAATCATCTATACATATTCTTTTACTACGTATCTTACATTTTTCTTTCGGGGTTGAAAAAGCTGTGTCCTTTATAAACAAGGGAATATTTACCCTCTCTCAAAATTGTTTTACTATACTTAAAGACACTTCTGTGGCTTCACTCGTACATTCAACTACATTATATTTTAACCTACACTGTTCTTTCTTGTTTTTCAAGTGATCAGATACGTTACATACAATTTCTTTGGCTTGTCCTCTCAAAGTACGTCCAGAAACACTTTTTGAAGATGATGCTGCCATTATATAGGTTCTTGTTAAGAGTACTATATGAACTACACTGTCTACGTACACAGGAGTTATAAAATATATACAAAAATTATTTAAAGTTTCAACAATATCACATTAAAACACTCAATTTGTAACAGCTTATTTTGTTTAGATAGTGAAACACGTGCTTCCTGATAGTCACTGTGAAGAAAGCAAGCGCTGATCATAGATTGATTCTAACCCTGCGCGGTACAAGAATACGGGTTTGCGCAGGTTGTTTTATATCTGTATTCTCTGCCATTCACTCGGGTGTAAAATATTTACCTTTAGATCAATCGACCACAGATAGGTGTCGATAAATATCACCTGCATCGGTGGCTACACGGTCTAAGGCATCATGCTCGTGTTAAATTTGATTGCCGATGACAGGAACATTGGGGTTTGAATCCCGGTTGGGCATACTAGAATTAATGGTGGTTTTCCACTCTCCATCCACGCAAATGCGAGTAAACGTCCTCTAAATTCAACCCTCCTTATCCCTAACTCTTACGTGAACTTTTGTCATATTGGCTACTTTATATCTTGTATTTCTTCTAAAAGTGTCAAGATTTATATATATTTTGTACAGGGAAATTTTCAAGTTTCTTGACAGTTGACAGGTTTCTAAAAACAATCCCGTAGTCATACACTTTGCAAATATTCTATGTCACCTAGAAAAGTAAAGTTGGTTTTCATTACTTATCAAAGCTGAAAACATATTTTAGTAGGTGCATTGCTATGGAACTGTGTTTATGAAAACTTTTTAACAGTCAGAAAAAACCCACGCTGCCATGAACCAAACATATGTGAAATGAAGTGTATTAATGTATAAAAATAACATTAAAAAAAGAATGCTATTCCTATTTATTTCTACTATATTTGCGACTTGGTCCACTGTTCTGCGCAGTACCGTGGGGAGATAAACTGCCTAGTTAGGTGGAAGTGGTAGGGTTTCCTTCCTCAAAGCATCACGCTACTCGAATCAGTACTGCGGTGACTCGACACTGGAGCGGTAGTGTATTTTGTGGCGCGCTGTCTCAGACGCTGTTGCCTCCTATCGTGCGCTATATTATCCCGGAAGGGTACATAGATAGACATTCAGGACACTAGCAGGTCAGTAGTCAAATGAAATATTTTTTCACTTAGTAATAATAATAATAATAATAATAAGTATATTAAGCACCACGTCTTACTACCTGTTCAAGACTTATACGCATACGTTCTTATTACACTAGTGGGCCAGGGATTAGAAAGGTTTAATTTATAGGGAATGCACTCGAATTTGCGTGGAGGTAGAGTGGAAAACAATTTATGGCAAGTCCCCCTCAGTGCACTAGACCAGTATCGAACCCTAATCTCCCCGTCTTCGGTCGTCTAGTCCAACACAAAACTAACACGTTAGACCATGCATCCACCTGATTGGTTAATATATTATTATTATTTGCACCACGTCTTACTGCCCATTCAGGTTATACGTTCTTACGTTAATGTGTAATGGTAGGGTGATTGTGAGATGAAATGGAGAACCTACAGTTTAACGTGGGATCCGAACCACGGCGGAGGCCTGGCATTCCACACAATCACAAGTTGTGATTAATACACGTCTTGTCAGAGGTGAAGGGAGGGTTTGGCAATCAGATAGATCTGCCGGGACCGAGGATTGAACCCTGGATCTCCAACACAGAAGTCTGTCGGGTAGTAAAATATATTCACGTACATGGAAGATACAGAAGATATTCTGTTTTTAAATTTAATTTCTAATTCTTCGGGACCATGCAATGATATTTATAGGCAAGTGTTCAAAGACAAATTTCATATATATTTTTTTAGCACCACGTCTTACTATCCATTCAAGCTATACGCTTATTTACTATTTACGTCAAATGGTTAAGGATGAGGAAGGTTGAATTTAGAGTAAGTATACCCGCATTTGCGGGGAGCGTGAGAAACCATTTAGGGAAAATCACCTTCAGTACTCCCGACCCGTATAGAACCACAATCTCCCCGTCATCGGCAGTTTATTGCGATTTGCGAGAGTAGCACCTTAGACCATACGGCCACCAAAGTGGGTGTCTACATAATTACATTTTATTTAAAATCTAATCTATGACGGATTTTCAAATCTACTATTGTACGTGAATTACAATGAAATTATAACAATTTTTTTTCCACCACATCTTACTACCTGTTGGGATTTATTTCATAACTAATGTGTAAGTGTTGAAGAAGGTAGAATTGAGAGGAAGTATACCCTCATTTGCGTGAAGGTTGAGTGTAAAAACTATTTAGCGAAATACAACCTTATTACACCTGATTGGGTTTCGAACCTGTATCTCACCATCACTGGCAATTCAGTCTAATGCAAGAGTGGTGCGTTAGATAGACCCTGCGGCAACTGATACGGGTTTGCTTTTGTTTTGTTACATAGAAAAAGACTACCACCTTTTTCAAAATATGCTTAAAAACAACATTAAAATATATAGCTAGGAAATTCTATTTTAGTTATTTTGTTGTTGTTTCAGTTGAAGTGTCATCTGTCTGTCATGCTTGCGTTGAATAGCGATTGACTTGAGGCTAGTAGGTCTACTACTATTCCAAACAATTATTTTAGTGGTATTTTATTATTTAACTTAAATTACAAACTATTTGAAATTAGGCCTAAAATGTCACGTTAATGGACTGAATCAGAGGCTACTCTTTGAAGCCTGAATTGAGGAGATCTATTAGGCGGAATCAGAACAGTTCCAAACTTACTTTGTCCAATAGAATGTTTGAGCACAGCTAGTCCTTGATTTAATTCCAGTATATGTCTAAATATATGTATTGCGTACATTTCTGTCCTTCCCAGCCAGATAAACCATTTCTAGTGCTGTAGGGGTTGAGCTGCTCTAAGTTTTGTTTGTTTGTAAGGTTAAGAGCCCTTCTCATATCGCAGATAATACGTAGCTTAGGTAGATGATTAAGCTTGTTGGCCCAGGCGTCGCCTCAGTATGTGGTAAACTGGAACCTAAATTAGAAGACTGTGGAATTGAGATCCGTTAAACCATTTTACCCCACTAAAAAGCATGACAAAATTTAAAAAAAAATATTAAAATGTATAACTATTACACTGATCCCAATTTGACCTGTTGTTAACGGAAGACTGCAGCAAACCACATTTTGAAGTGATATCTGATTCAAGAACTTTCTTATATCAAATATGACCCCCCTCGGTGGCGTAGTTGGCTAACGCACTTGTGTTGAGCTCGACTGCTGAGGACGGGAAGATCGAGGTTCGAATCTTGGTCGGGTGAACTAGGGGTGGTTTTTCCTAAATGGTTTTCCACACTCCCTCCACGCAAATGTGGGTTCACTTCCTCTAATTCAACCTTCCCAATTCCTAATCCATTAGCTTAATTAGTACTTAAAGAGTATAACCCGAAAGGATAGTAAGACGCGGTGATAAATATTATTATTATATCAAATATGCCGGCTGCCCGGCGTTGAGATGGACTCTTATGATGGGGATTAAGGGGAGGCGAGAAAAGGTTAGTGTTTTTGCAGTTTTATAGCAAAACCTTTTTTTTTTGGACAAGATAAAAAAAAATATTGCTCCAGTAGCAACGTTAAGTCAAATTTTCTTCACACGGTGATATCAACAGTTGTTGAATATCTGTCGTAAGCAGTGGCGTAACTACAAATCAAAGACCCTTATGTGAACATTGACATCAGACCTCCCTCCAGGTCAAATAAAATATAATGCTAAAATTAAAATGCAGGTTTCTGAAAATACGTATATTTACGGAAGATTACATGTTTAAAATTTCTTCTTCTGTGACTTTTTTTTAACATCCATTACTATTTCCAGTCTGTGGCCTGGGGAATTTTTTTTATTCAAGCCATACTAGGTCTGTATAGCCTTAGCAAACATCAGGATAACTGATCTCATGTCTGAAAACTTGATTAAAGCACGCTCGGCGAACTGTCGTGTAGTAGTCTTTTTTTTTCGATTTCTGGCTTCACAGTTTTGATAAAGAGCAACGACTGGAAATATAGATTTCCTGACAAGTCGTTAAAATACTGCCGTCGTAGCTTGAGAGCATTTTTCCTTACTTCTTCCTCAGACCAGTTCAACAATACTGTTAGTGTGAGAAATAGAAACAAGTCACAAATACACAGCACAAAATTACTATCACTCCTTTGTCATTTTTTTTTGGTCTGTATATTGCCTCTTGCCCCTCCGTGGTATATTGGTATCCCCAAGGGGCCGGGGCCCCTTTTGCCTAAGGGCCCGAATGCAGTTGCATCGCCTGCATTGCCGTAATTACGCCACTGATCGTAAGCATAGTGGCATTAGATGAGAAACTTCTTAAATGAACAGAAAAAGTTGTCATTTAATTCCAGGACACCCTTGAGAGATATTCAACAACTGTTGATATCACCATATGAAGAAAATTTGCATGGAGGGAAAGTGGCAAAACATTTAGGGGGAAAATCACCCAAAGTGCAGCCAGTTGGGATTCTAACCTCGACCTCCTTGTCACCTACAAACCATATTAGACGTGACCGACGCCTTTGACAGTGTGCCCACAGTGCTAAGGCGTTGAGCATTAGACCACTGGTTAAACAACATGACACCCGCTTCGTTGACCGCGTGGTCTAACGCGCTACTCTCTCAATAGACTACTAGACTGCCAATGACAGGGAAGTCGAGGTTTGAATCTCAGTCAGGTGTACTGAGGGTGGTTTTCCCGTATATTTTTTTTCCACTCTCTCTCTATGCAAACGCAGGGTCAAAATCCGGCCGAATGGACTAAGGGTGTTTTTTCCTAACTTATTTGCACTTTCCCTCCCCGACCAATGTTGGTTAATTTCCTCTAAATTCAACCTTCCTCGTCTCTACCCAGATATGCGGAGGGCCCAGAAGGGTAGAGAGTTGTGGTACATGTTTAAACAACGACCTCAAGAATGAAATAGAAACTTCCTCCCAATTAAAAAGAGTGCAATAAACGTGTTCCCCTTGTGTTAGGAAACAGTTGAGCGTGTCATTCTGAGCATGCGCGTCTCGTATCCGTGTTGCGATGTAAAATGCAAAGGGATAGGATACATTGCACTTTTAATTCCCGTCCGCTGTGGGCTGAGAAAGTTCTTCCTGGGGATTTGGTCGGAAGAAAAGTCACGATACTGGACTAGAATCGATAACAGTAGATATCGGTACAGAACTTTTAATCGAGGAAACATGTTTTTTTTAATCTGATAATAAAAAATACGACCTTGCAAAAAAATGGTATTTTCATATTTATTAAAATATGATAATGACAGTAATATTATAATGTTGAAAGGTATTATAGTATTGTATAAAGGGTATTATGAAATACTCAACTACACCAGATTTTATTAAAAATATATTTTTTCAACTATTTTGTACCCTCCTTTAACCTGAAAGTTAGGAAAATTGCCCTGTTTCGTTATATTTTTGTGATGCTCTGAACCATTAACGTTTTTTAATTATTTTTTTAACTCTCATAGCTCCCAATGCTTGTCATTGCAATCACTGAGAAATAGGAGTCCATCCATTCTTTTCTCCAAAAGCCTGTTCGTAGTTTTAGTTAAAGTATCTCCTGCTTTGGAAAACACACGCTCAGCAACTAAACGGTTGTTTCTTTCGATACCGATGTGTGAGTACTCATATCAGTGAAAGTATAGAGTTAAAAAGTACTAGCATCGAAAGGAAAATATTAATCTCAGTAAAGTATTGATACTTATTTCACAACCCTACCCCTACCCCTCTCAACCAGTGTACTCGACAAGACCACTCCTCGGAGAGGCAGGCATTAGGTACTAGAGTGTTAGTTTTCCAGTAAATTTTCATTCAGAAAACTTCAAGATTCGTACAGAGGGGAAAGGGCGTTGGTACATAGTTAGAGATTCAACCCTCCCTCCCCTGCTAACCTCCAGAAAGTATAGTTAGTAATGTATTTTTGTATACTTCCTCAATGCCTCGATTAGAAGATAATTGGAGTATTACAAAATTTATAGCACCTACAGCTCCAACACATTAAAAACATAATTAAATAACTTGAAGAGGGATTCAGTATTACAACAATTCCTTTCATTCCTATTGAGGAACTTCACCTTGAACCCCCACATCTGGGACTAGCCCCTCTTCCACCCCTCACCCCCACCCCCCATACATTTCTGGTTTAAGATATTGGAAGAAGGGAACCATATTTTCGATTTTCTGTGGCAATAATGTAGTCGAGGGTGGAACAGGGGGAACGCCGTAACCGAGTTTCATAATATGCTCCGCATCACAGCTCCTACACTGCCCCCTCCTTTGCCGGCAAGAATGAAGAAGAATGGTCCAGTACGCACGTAACCTTTAACAACACGTGTCATTACATTCCTTACTTACTTTATGGCAGCGGCTTCCAAACTTTGGGACGCGTACAACCAGTGTTCAGTAGATTATTCCCGGTGGAAGTCAGTAAGAAGTCGAACAAAACAATAAAATTAAAGTCCTACAAAGATAGAGCCTCATCAAATATTATAAATATATTATGAAGAGTCTAACCAAAAGTACAACTGATTTAAACAGTGATTAGAGGGCTGGCGCCACTGATTTGAACTCAGAAATAGCTGGTGCAGCCGCGCAGTCTGTATTATTATATCTCTGGGCACCATTAAAAATATACTGAAATAGTAAATATTCAGCATTACCTCGGTGGTACTCCAAACTACGGGAAGTGTTGTGGTGGTACATCATTCAAAAAGTTAGGAAGCTGTTGCCCTATGACATTAGAAACTCTAAAGTTCATTGCCACACTTAAAAACGTACGCCACCCATCCCTAGCTTGAACTAATTCCATCCTGTCCACCTCATTACACCATAACTCTTTCAGGTCCATTCTAATGTTATCCTGCCATCTGCGTCTAGATCTTTCCAATGGTCTCTTCCCATTACATTCCTTAGTTCCTGTAATAGTTTGAGTTTTCGATGGAAACTATTTGTAGTTATTTTTAAAACCATCATATACTCCTAATGACCATCGTTAACCTTCCCTTTCCCTGAAGATATGATATGGCTAGTGCCATTTTGAGTTTAATGTTTGTAATTTACCGTGAAAACACCCTACCTACATATGCCCAATGTTCAAAATTATTCTGGCTACCCACCACTTCCCCCTCCCCCTCCTAGAATCATCTTATTTCCTGCACTTGGGGCCTCACCCATCAAAACCTGTTATTCCAATAGCCTCTCAATATTTTAACTAAGACGAAATCACTGTCCTGTGTCGATAAAGCTCTTCACTAATGTTTATAAGACATCACTGTCCTTTAGTAACTAAGGTACATACAGTACCTTCTCCCCACCAACTTCTTGTATACTACTTCACTCTCCTGTGGTAATAAGGGCTTTCACTAATCTATTTAAGACTACATCAACTGTTTATGAGCCTGGAGCAAAAAACTCCCCCGATGCGAAATTCTTAAATGCTCTACTAGATATAGTTTAAAACAGATAATAATCAATCATTCTACAAGAATTACATTAAATACGCAAACACTGAAATACCTGATAGTTTCTTCCGTCGACCAATATGAGCTTTTAGTGTTTATTGACCACATAACGTACTTTTAATACGATATAATTGCTCCTATTTCAATCAAAACTAGGAAACTGTTAGAAATACAATACTTTATTCCGGAACGTTTTGTATCTGATTTAAAGTAATAAAGGCCAAAACTTGGTGAAAAGGCGGAGATTTTAAACAACATAATTATTAGTATTTTTGACAAACATGCACCTTTAAAGAATATTTAAAATTAAAATAACCTTCCCTGGTTGACCTTGGAAATAAAATATTTTATGGCTCAACGTAATACATTAAAAAGGGAAGTTTTTGAAATCAGGGTTTGAGGTTGATTACTAAAATTAAATAGATACTGTTGGAATCAGGTAAAATACTTGATAAGGAAAAGTAATATGTTTTATTTCATTAACCTAGCAGAAGCACATTCTAATAATTAAAATAAACTTTGGAATGATCTAAAAAAGTTCAATAGGAAGCAATGAAAAGTACATTCCTGAAAACCTTCAAACACCCGATGATATAAATAACCACTTTCTGTCAGTATGTATTGGTGATAGTCATAATAACACAAAATATAAATAAGTGTGTCAGCGGTGGTGATAGAAATGATAATACAAAAAATAATTATAGATGTAATAATTATATTAGTTCTCTTTTCACACTCTACACAGCTACCCCAAACAAAATTTACAAAATAATAAATTCCATTTAGATTCCAGCTATTGGGTCAAACAATATTAACTTACAAATGATAAAGTTATGCTTGCCATATTGCCAATATGCGATAACTAATATAGTACATTTTTCTTTAAGCTCTTTCACATATTCATACTTATGGAAACTGGTCAAGGTAATTTATTGCCCTTAAATAAAAAATCCATCGACATATGCCCACCTCAGACCTATTAGTATCCCCCCCGCACTCTCAAAAATTATTGAAAACGTGGTGCATAAGCAGATGACCAAATACTGGAAAAAAGCAATTAGGTTTTAGCACTACTGCTGCTCTTCAAAGTGTATCAAATGATCTTTATAAAGCCATAGACAGTTCAAAACTAAATACGCTGTTATTTTTAGACTCTTCAAAGGCATTTGATACCATAGATCATAATATTTATGTCCAAGCTACGACAACAATACATGTTTAAGACAGTGTCGTACGATGGCTCCGCAACTATTTACTTGAACGGCAGCAAAAGATAGTAGTACTAAATGGAAATAGTGGACCGGTCTCTTCAGCCCTGAAACCAGCAACTGCAGGAGTCTCACAGGGCAGTATTCTAGGTCCTCTTCCATCTTTACTGCCTAAATGTTTTAAATATCGCTCTTCTCATCATTATGCGGATGACACTCAACTATACGTTTCATTTGTACGAGGAGATATTTATGAAGTGTTATGAATGAAGAGCTATGCATTTTCTCGGATTGGTGCAGTGTAAACTGCTTGCAACTTAATGTTAGCAAATGTGTTTACATGTTGAATAAAAGAGCATGTATAGATCCAAACATACATATTGATAGTGTGTCGTTATCCAGGTTAAACATTATAATAACTTAAGAGTAGTAAATCATGAAAATATAACCTAGGGAAAACATGTCTCATCTTGAGTACAAAAATCGTATTATTGTTTAAAGCATCTTTATAAATTCAAACATAGACTACCAAATTACGTAAAATCATCCATATGTGAATAATTGGTCCTGTCAAATTTGGACTACTCCTCATAACTTCTTCTTGACATGATAAAAGCATAAAACAATACAACCAAAAATTTCAAATTTATTTGTAACCTAAAAATATGATCATATTAGCAATCAACTTAAAAAACTTTAAGTGTCTCAATATGGAAAATCGTTGACTTTTGAGTTTTAGTTCACGGCTTTATAAAATTATAGAATCGAAATGCCCGTCCTATCTCTACTCAGAAGTGACCAAAATATCTTCCATACATAAGTATTAAAACGTGAATTAGAGATTCTCTACAAGTACCCAAACATAGAACAAAAAACTTTAAAAAATCATTTACCTTTCAAGTGGCTAGGGTTTGGAATACTATACCATCAAAATTTAAAGATTTAAAATCTGTGAATCTTTTCAGAAAAGGGTGGAAGAATTATTTGCTGGGCAACCAATTTTTTTTTCTTTAATTGAGCATTAAACCTCCATTAAAAACTGTTACAAAACCAGTAGGCTGTTAGAAACAAGTTTTGACATTTCATTAGTTGCACTACTCAATATATATAATAACATTAGCAAGTCTCAATTGTAAAACCTGCCATAAGCTGAAATTTGGGTGGTATAAATAAATCCATAAATAAAACCACTGTAATGCAGCAATAAAGTTTCCCACTTATATAATTAAGACTCCATAACTGTCCTGTGGTAATGAAGTGCCGCAGTGATATGTTTAAGACCACACCACTGTCCTGTGTTGATGAAGTCCTACAATGATATGTTTAAGTCTACACCACTGTCCTGTGGCAATTAAATCCCTCACTGATCTATTTAAGACTACATCACTGTCCTGTGATAATGAAGTTTCCCACTGATCTACTCAAGACTACATCACTGTCTGTTATTGTGACCTTCATATTCCATGGTGTGCGTGATGTCAAGAGAGATTACTTCAAATCGAAGATAGCTCTAGTTTACAACATCGTAAACTCACTAATAAACAAACTATTTATCAGATAAATGCAATCTCCGAAAGGTCAGTGATAAGGGTTAGTGTTCCAAAGATAAGATGATCTGATTCACTCAGCGAGTCTGAAATTTTGAAAAGGAAGATCAAGGCTTTAATCCCAAGCTATCCCGTCAGCGCACACCTCTTGGTGACGTAAACAGTACAAAATAATTGTAATATTAATCGATTTTATTGAATATTTTGATTTCACATTTGATATAGCTGTTGTTTTTGGTTCTTAGTTTAGCGGTTGTGGTAGGATCATAGTTTAGCTTGTTTTAATTTGATTTTAGTTGGTGCAGTTGGATCTTATTTAGTTGTTGTAGTTTGATATTAGTTTAGCTATAGTTTCCCTTTTAGTTGTTTAAACGACTAAAGATAACCAAACGCCCTTATCCTAGCTGCCTCTGTCTGAAGTTCTTCATCCCTCTTGACATAATTAATAGATATCACCATTTGTGAGGTAAAGTTTGTCTTATTGTGACGTTTGTGCGCAGGATGATGACGTCATAAGCGTCGCTTCCACCCTGTTCACAGCAGAGACAAGCCAAGCGACCTACAATCATGGTCGAGCAGTGACAAGCCAAGCAACCTCGAAACGATGGTCGTGCCACGAGTCATATCCGAAGTGAGGAAGTCAAGACCGGACGTCGAGCATCCAAGCAGAGACCGCCCTCGAATAGCGGGTAAGAGTTTTCTACCCCTCAGGAGGACAGGTCAGTCAGTACTTCTATGGACAAATCACGAGCGCTGGACTTGTTCGAGAGAAGCTCTCCAAAAGTATTGTCTGCCAATCTAGGTTAGGGCCGTGTTAAGTGGTAACAAGCTGTCTCTATTAGCGGCAACACGCAACACCTTCTTACTGGACATCAAGTATAGTCGGGGGTTTAAAACAAACCACATTAGACTATCCTTGTCTTAATCCTTGTTTTAATATTGAATCTCGTGTTTATTTTTTCTTCCACTTGTGTTGCGATTTTTTAAATTTTCCCCGCGATAATTCAGATAGACCTATTATTCAATATTAACTTATTCTACCTATCTTTACGTTTTATAGCCTTTGCTGTTTGTATTTGTGACGATTTGTTTTTTAATGTAAATGTAGGCCTATGTGTTGTTCTGTCGTTTTAAAATAAAATAATACACCAAATATTATAATAACATAATAAATAATTTTTAGAAATAGAATTTTAGATAAAGAATTTAATTCAATAGGGCGACGATTTTTTCCGAAAAAAAAAGAACAATTTTTTAATGTAATATATTTAAGTCAGATATAATAGATCTGGAGTCCTGGACCTTACTCACAATCAATGGGCAGGAACATATCCACCCACCCCTGACCCCTCAAAATGGGGTTAGGCAAGCTGCTAAGGAAAATAAACAAGATATCAGTATTTGATAATTGAGTTGTAAAGTATCATAATATTATTTATGATTCTCTATAACTTATGCTCTATCATTAAACGTAAGTGGTCGTCTAAGTCATACATCCATTCAAGGTCTGGTGTCGGCAGCAAACCGACTATTCCCGTAACCTGTGACGTCATGAACCATGCAGTATATATAGTTGTTCGTTTAAAATCTGCAAGGCAGCGTTTATCTACCACATTGTTAGTTATGAGAGCGCATAGGGGTGTGCATAAATAATGTTTAGGGAGGTAGGGAGTGGACATAATATTGGGCCCTTTTTACCTAAGAATGAATATGATACCAAATACGACAAACACTTTAATTTGAAATTATCTATTCATTGCTGCTACATTACGTTGTATTTCGGGAAACTCTCACACGAACAGTTTGAGGTTTTCGTATGACCTCTCTATAGATATTGGGAGAAGGTGCAACCCTTTCCTTCCTCCGCGCACTCTTATGTGAGGCATGACTTAAGAAATTATCATTCGAAAAGTTTTGGAAATTTCTTAGGTTTATGAAACAATAATTTGTAACGACGTTAATAATATTGATTAAAGTATATATATTTTCTTATTCCGACAGCATATTTTTGCCTAGTAAAATATTTAAATAAATAAAGAATTGACGAGGTAGAAAGTATTATTATTATTATTATTATTATTATTATTTGCACTACTGTATTTACTAATCAAACATTCCAAAAACTTAAGTTTGCAAAACACAAGCACTGATAGAAATATATTATTTAATATTTATTATATTGGTTTACTTAGGAAGTTTTTTTTTTTTAGCTATACAAAATTTTAATATTGATATTAGGCTACGGTTTTTATGTTCATGCAGTTTTTTTCTATTGTTCCTAAATTTTTGTGCTGGACAGTTTACTTCCCACCTAACGGGAAGAATTTACTAACTCTTGGATTACATTTTCCTCCCTCTCTATATGTCACTTCTCTCTGATATTCTCGAATATGAAGCTGAAAGATTGCCTTGCATCAAACCACAAATGGCTTCTAAAGAAATCTAATAATTTTAAAAAAGCCAGAGGAGGCTCACTTTAAATACAGTACGGTAGCTTATAAGAGCATTCAATTTTCAAAAAATTGACGAGAAACGCCCCTTCCAAATATATTTTAGATACATATAATTTTCAAAAATATACCAGCTGAGGGCCATTCTAAATTGATTCTAGACGCATCTACTCATTATACTGGTATAGGGCAAAGGGCTTTAAAAGTCCCTTTCTTTCATTAATTTTTTGCTACCTCCTCCCTCCCCCCCACCTCCCTTACCCTCATACACAAATAAGGTTTCACGTCCACTGTGCCCACTTGAATTCTGCAACTTGAGTTAAATTAATAAGAGCACAGGATTAGGAGAGTGAGTTTTAAGAAACTTTCCTTGCATTTTCTTGGAGAGAAGATGCTATGTCAATCCGTGAAGAAACCCTCGGTCACTTCCAGAATGTCGAATGTCGATGGTCATAAAAGTATCTCCACTAGAGCCTCCCGTTAGTTCCCTTGTCTGACATAATACCAGTGCTCAGCGCGCGCAAGGCTAAACAGTCACTTTACTTCCCGCGGATATTACCCCATCTTGGACTCCGCGGCGCGCAGCTCACTTCGTTTGTTCTGTTTTGCCGTCGTCGACAAGAGAGAAAGTTGGAGCGGAAAACGAAATAATGATATGAAACAAAAACAAATACACATTCGACACTGCTTGCGTCTTTGCAACTCTAAGTTACAACAATAACAACAAAAACAATGCACGAGTATATCAGCCGAACGAACCTGTCTTTTCCCTATTAGAGGCCACTAAATGTGGCAAAGCTGTGGTCAATTCGAATGAAATAATTCAGGGGAAATTATGATATAGGAATTAATACCGTTTGATTTTCTATTTATAAAATAATATTTCCGTTCTACAGGTTTTGGCCGTCATCTTTGAAATTGTGGTAGAAATTACTTTTTGGAATGTTTATCTCTCTTTTTAGAGTTTGAGCTTATTTTAATATTCAGTTGTAAGACTTTAATTATATTCCACATGGACATTGGGTTTTATACAACAATGTTTTCATCTTGTTCCATTTGATCAGTTGTTTATATACTGCAACAATATTTTATAAGATTACACAAACACATATGCTAATTCCCCTAAATACGTGTTATGCTGGTAATAATAATAATAATAATAATAGTAATAATAATAATAATAATATGATTGTGTTGTGGAAGGCTGGCCATTGACCGCCTGGGAACCAACCAACTGTTCCAACCACTCAACACTGTGTGTACCAAACCTGGCCGCGATGACCTTGACAAGACACTACCTTCCGTACCTTGGCCGGGATACGAGTTATGGACCTCAAGGCCTCACTACAGCACTGTCTCATCGAGTAGTTAATTTAATTAATTCGTTTTACTTACCGCGGCGCGGAGCCACTAACGCGTTAGTAAACGTTACTAACCATAAAATATCCACGTGAAGGAACATAAAACAAGATATAAAATAAAACAGGGTAAAGTGTTTTTTTTTTCTATTTTGCTCGAAGCTTTCATCAAGCTCTAATGGTCGTCTTAAATATTCCAGTTTCCTGTTTCTTGGACTTTAATGGGGTTGTTAAATGAGATCAGATCCAATTTCACAATAATAGCCTTAGGACTTAGAAATCAAACCAGGGATCTTTGGATCAATACTTGTAAACATACACATTACTGGTTGAGTTAAAGTTTAAGAACACCCATTGGCAGACACACGGACTAAACGTCAAGTTAATCTAGTTTGGTTTGCTAGTGACGATAGATTGGGGTTTGAATCCCGGCTAGGTATATTGAGAGTGTTTTTTTCTTGAATATTTTTACACTCTTCTTCCACGCGAATGCAAGTACACTTCTTATAAATCCTACCTTCCTCATCTCTACCAAATGTATGTGAGGGCTCATGGGACAAATTAAATAGAAAATCAGCTCTAATAATTCACTATAGCTAAAATATTCACTGTTGGTTCCGTATTAATTTTGCCATAGAGTAAAGTCAGTAAACGATAATTTTCCACACTCATACGTTAGCTCTATCAACTACGCATATTTAATTCATTCTTCACACTTAGCAACTCTACAATTAAGTATAGCGTCATTTCCAGTCGTTTATATTATGAACACAAAGTGAACTTTCCCACTCTGCTCACATGCAGAACAACACACTTACATTAGAGGTCGTAGTTATAAAAATATCTTTCATCTCCAAGAAGACAGTAATGATTCATTTCCGAGTTGAATTGTGGTGGAAGATTCAGAACGCGCTCAACAATGTATGCGTTGTGACACATTATCAGTGTGGGCGCCGAAAATTCGTCGTCTGACAGAACTTTTGGCTTCAAAGAGAGACAATATCCTTGTTAAGAGATTTTACCGTGCTGGAAGTTGCACATTTCTCTTACTCTATTATGTTAAAATACATTGTTGGAAACTTAAATGAATAATAAATATAACTGAACTTTTTCCCAACAATGTGTCTACGTGTGATTGTAAAATATATAAATGATTGCCATGACATAACTTTTTATAGCATTTATTTTTATTAAAGTGTATTATTGAAGAAAAGTTATTATTTGAACAAGCTATGTTCTTCACTTCGAATACTGAGATGTGTTTTTATTTCATTGTAGGAGTGGTATCTTTTGGTGCTAGTTTTCATTAGAGCATAATATAAGTGTTGGTGTTAAGTGTCAACATGTCACTGTCTACACACAAACCATCAACTGGCCCGGATTAAGACATGTGCCAAATGTGTCACGCACAGGGGTCCCCGCCCGCTTGGCAAATAAATCACTTTGACTTGTCATATTTATTTTTTGATAATAATATGTTTTAATATTTGTATGTTATTTTTGTAAATTTTATCCCAAACTAATCTAGAAATTCCCTAATCGAAGGGTGCTGGTAGCCTGGTAATAATTACGTGGAGTCCAACAGTCCGTGCTTAAAAATTAACGCAATCTTTGCTTTTGGCAAACCGGAAATACTACGTTTCTGCAGACGGTACCGTTGACTTTTGACAGAAAAATAAACATTAATTTTCTATTGACAATAATTTCTGAGGTAAAATAATAAAATTATTAATATCAAAGAATTAACTAAATTCGACGTGAGAAAAAAGAAAAAAAAAGTTTTTAAAGTAAAATTATTTTTACTTTACAGTACTAATACCACTACTATTTTATCTGCAGACGGCGGACTACATAAAATGCAACTACGCTGAAATAGTTTATATTATATAATGTCCAGTATTATTATATTATTAGCTATTAATTCACAGTACTATTATCCACTCAGTATATAAGAGACTCTATTGTTTAACAGTAATTATAATATTAATAATTAATATGTTAATAACAAAACTCATGGTACTCACCATGATTGCGTAACGTTTGCAAAAATAAGATCTATAAATAAAATGATCCATTTATGATGTATATGTAAGATTCATAACCATTCATTGGGGAACTAACTTCTAAGGGTCCCAAATTCTATTTGGCACAGGGCCCCCAAAAGTGTTAATCTGGACCTGGCCTTCAAGAATTAGAATTATTTTTAAGGTTAAGTCATTTTTAGTACTAATGATGAACGCAACTAACAATGACGTATTTCTACATTAGAGAGGAATAAGTTTTAGACATAAACTATGATGGACAGGTTGATGTAACCTCCACATGGACGAACCTTGGCTCCAGCTAATGACGTGTTCCCAAGATAATGTTTTGTTGGGAACAGGTTTAGTCATTATCGTACTGAGGAATCAGCACAGTTATACTTGTCATCTAGTCACCGCCAAAATTATGTCATAGATCTGGTGTAATTTTAGTAGTCCTATTTTCCTTTTTTGCTACGCCATTTATCTGATCCATGACAAATATTTATTCGTGCTAAATAATCTACTAATGATAGGCCTACGATAATGTATATGTTTATTTATAACTTTTAAAACGGTAGATGCATTTTGAACAAACTTGGTAGATGATACACACACACAACCTTACCTTTAACCAACATTTCACATATTTTCGAGTCATGTCTAGTATAATTTTGTCATAAAATAAAAAAAAGGAAGTTTTTTGTAGAAATTTTAGTTGTTAAAAACAAATAGCACGTGTCTAAAATTAGGAAGAAAAAAATCTTTTTAAAAACAACATTATGGTAAATTAAACAAAATGTTCAATGTGAAACGTTGTATTTATGATTTTTGCATATTTATTTGATATTGTGACGAATTTTAAATAAACATACTGTTGTCTCATTCTCAACTGACTAAGTATTTCTACATTTTTAGTTTTGAGTTGATGGATGCCGATCATTATAATCCACTGAAACTTCATTAAGACAACCATAGTAATTTGAAGTCAGTGAAAAATGTCAACGCTACAAATTCGCGACACGTTTTCGACCCAACTGCGGCATCCAGTTTTAGAGCCCCTCCTCCACAATGTGCATAATTGTCAGAAATCCTTAATGATAAGGCTTCTATCCACCTCAATATGAGAGGTTACTATCAATAAATTTGTTGATAACAAACACAGAAATACTTATTTTGTTATGTTGTAGTGGAGACAGGAGATGTCTGAACATATTTATCGGTTACTAACTAAAGTATCCATTCTTCGAGTCTATTAGAGAATTTACCAAACTAACACGAATACCCTCATGGGTACGTTAGAAATAGTTTCACAGTAAGCATTTTTATTTTTTTATTTAAACTCCCAAAGTATATCTAAGCCAAATTTTATTTTTATATCTAAACGGAAAATGAAAGATGAAATTATGAGTTAGTGAATGGATCAATGAGGGTTTTACATTTATATATAGATGAAAGATGACCATAAAATACATTACCTAAAATTAGACACTTAAAAATAAGCTGAATAGTTTTAGTTCTAGTTAAAATAAATAGAATGGAAATGCTAAGTAGGCAAATATATTATGCCTCTTTTGCAACAACCCGATGTGTGCGACTTCCATCGGAATAACTCCCCAACTTCATAAGATGAGCCTACTTTGTGAATGGCGATTTTGCTTCCACCAAAATTAGCTATGAACCATGCGTGTGTGGTGATCATGCGTTTCATATCTCAATCTCGACTGTCAACACTTTTAGCAGATTAGATAGCTTATGTGCGTCAGACATTCCTATTTCTAATACAATGAGTGGTCATAGACAAATATAACTGGGTTTAGTCTCTTGTCTTTTCTAAAAAAAGAAACTGGGGTTATACTTTATCTCTCTTTAAAAAAAACTGGTGCTGGAAGAAACATGATTAATTGTGCTACACCTTTTTGATGTCCCTCTATTCATGATACTCCACACACCACACTTGACCTATCCACTGTTGGTGGCATTATTTGCACTAATACAGACAATGTAAGATAAAATGTAACCACGATATTGGGAATTCAAGGCTAAATATCCCCCTACCTCCAGTTTGGAAAAGTTTTTCTCCGCCTAATGAATAAAGAATAGTTATTACTTTCACCCAAATCATTTTAATTAACTTTTGCCACAAATCATATCATGTGTGTTTACAAGGATATCGCTAAAGAACTTCAATAGAATCCGGAAATAATTGGTTCCCTTCTTTGTATTGGATGTATTCTTCTAACTTTTGAGAAGTATATTTTAAATCCAATTCTTTTTTCCATTTAAGAAGGGATTACATCAAATCTCATATCAAGCACCTACGTCATCTCAAGCCGGAATAATGTCCATAGTGGTGGATTTTCAAGGTCTCTCTATCCAAAGAGGGACATTTATACTAAAAACTTTGTGTCTTTTCATTGGATAAAAAACTCAATTTCAATTATAACGGTGAAATAAACTTCGATAAATTTGAACTTGTGCTCAATCATTTACTTCGAGAGCTTTGGATTCTTCAGGTCTGTGAGGAGGAGTCGAACGAACGTTTTGATTATAAAAAAATACGTCGAAGATATCTTCCTAAACACGTTGCCTTTGAGGGAAAGTAGGACTAAATTGATGCACGCATCCATAAATTGTCATAACTTGCCTCGGATTATTATAGTACCTTTGAGGGAAAGTGGGACTAAATTGATGCACGCAGCCATAACTTGCCTCGGATTATTATTGTAACTTTGAGGGAAAGTGGGACTAAATTGATGCACGCATCCATAACTTGTCTCGGATTATTATTGTACCTTTGAGGGAAGGTGGGACTAAATTGATGCACGCAGTCATAACTTGCCTCGGATTATTATTGTACCTTTGAGGGAGGTGGGACTAAATTGATGCACGCAGCCATAACTTGTCTCGGATTATTATTGTACCTTTGAGGGAAAGTGGGACTAAATTGATGCACGCAGCCATAACTTGACTCGGATTATTATTGTAACTTTGAGGGAAAGTAGGACTAAATTGATGCACACAGCCATAACTTGTCTCGGATTATTATTGGACCTTTGAGGGAAAGTGGGTCTAAATTGATGCACGCAGCCATAACTTGCCTCGGATTAATATTGAACCTTTGAGGGAATTGGGACTAAATTTATGCACGCATCTATAACTTGTCTCGGAATATTATTGTACCTTTGAGGGAAGGTGGGACTAAATTGATGCACGCAACCATAACTTGTCTCGGATTATTATTGTACCTTTGAGGGAAAGTGGGGCTAAATAGATGCACGCAGCCATAATTTGCCTCGGGTTATTATTGTACCTTTGAGGGAAAGTGGGATTAAATTGATGCACGCAGCCATAACTTGTCTCGGATTATTATTGTACCTTTGAGGGAAAGTGGAACTAAATTGATGCACGCAGCCATAACTTGTCTCGGATTATTATTGTACTTTTGAGGGAAAGTGGGACTAATTCGATGCACGCATCCATAAATTATCTCGGATTATTATTGTACCTTTGAGGGAAAGTGGGACTAAATTGATGCACGCATCCATAACTGGTCTCGGATTATTACTGTACCTTCGAGAGAAAGTGGGACTAAATTGATGCACGCATCCATAACTTGTCTCGGATTATCATTGTACCTTTGAGGGAAAGTGGGACTAAATTGATGCACGCAGCCATAACTTGCTTCGGATTATAATTGTACCTTTGAGGGAAAGTGGGACTAAATTGATGCACGCAGCCATAGCTTGTCTCGAATTATTATTATACCTTTGTGGGAAAGTGGGACTAAATTGATGCACGCAGCCATAACTTGTCTCGGATTATTATTGTACCTTTGAGGGAAAGTGGGACTAAATTGATG
>CABFVZ010001566.1:94295-181935 GCA_902151445.1 Timema monikensis | reverse complement strand
TTTTTCAAAAAGTTCCTCACCGGATGGATCAGAATAATTAAAGAAAAAAAAAATGCTTAAGAAAGGTATTTAATATTCATGTCTTTTTTTTAATATGCCTACGATAATTTGTCCCACTCGTGACAACCCTAGGAAATAGGAATTTGTTCAATCAGTTTTATATCTTATAACTATTCCTGGAATCACAGTGCGGTTAAACTAAGAACAAGGGCTGGAAGAAGAGTATAGGACAGTTTAAAACTATACTAAAACTGCTATAATATATTCATACGCCAAATAATGTGATTTGTAACTGCCTCCCTTTTGGCAGGAAAACATTAATACTGATAAAATAATACCTGTAATATAGTTAATTTTTATCAATGTTGTCAGCATAAAATTAAGTTTATAATTTTCAAATCTTCATTCCTACCATGTTCTACAATGCCCCCCCGGACCCTCAATTGAACCCCCACCTCCATCCATTCTGTTTCCTGTGACCCTGGCTACAATTTCAATATTGACTGTTCACCGACCACAAGAGATCAGGTTTAATTTGTGAATAGTCTACTAATTTGTTTGTTTCCTATTATTATTGTAAATTAGATAAACTAGCAAATTAGTGGAGATAGAGGAACAATGTAACATAGATCCTGAGTTACAGTCCAGATTTCAGGACAGAGCGTAAGAATAAATAAATAAATATCTTGTGCATGGAGACAAATGACGACGGGGGACGTAGACATGATTGTTATTGTGAACTGTGTTAATAATGAACATTTTTGTGACACTTTTAAATATTTGAATAGTTATAAATTTGTTTATTCTATTTAATTCTATTTTATGTGTTCTTATTAATGTATTAATGTATATACATAATTAAGACTGTTTTATTTAATTTATTGACTTTAGTTGCATTATTGATGTCGCTTTCTTGCTGCATCTGAATGATGCAACAGTTTATTTTTCCTTTGTGTGCTTCTTTTCTTCATGTTGTTTATACAAAAAAAAGTATGTCTTGTCACCAAGGTTCGATTCCTTCATGGGTATTGTGAGCCTCTTTTGTCTCCAACAATTTATTGCGGTCCCTACTAAAACGCTGTTATGTTTAAATTTATTAAATACAGCGTCCAAACTATTTTTTAGCTACCGTAACTATTGTTATGCCTAATTCTCCGTCTTTTATCATAACTTTTCCCACTCCTCGAAACAAGATAAGACCATTTCCATCTCTAATTTCCTCTAAGGAAAACTTAATGCAACCACTTAAGAATATATTTCTACAATGGTACTGAAAGTGAATGATAAGATATTTATTAAGAGTTGTGGTAAAAAATGGAAAAGTTGATGTGCTAATTAATTGAATTTGTCATCACCCGCATCGGTGCTCGTGGGGTCGAAGGCGGTACTCTCGCAACAACACAGATTGCCGAGAACGGGGAACTTTGGGTTCTAATTCCGGTTGTGTAATAAGATTAAAGTTTAAAATAAAACTATAAAAAGCAAGAAACAAAAATGTTTTTGGTAGCTAGGTAATTCAACTATCAAACAATAGCATGACTTTTTTTTAAAGTAATTTTTATATTGGGCCTATATAAGAATAATTAAAAACGACAAACATCATGTCCAACTCCTGTTTCCTGGGTGTGGTTAGTGAGCATTCTCCGTCTCATCCTGTCTTTGTACAGTTCACTCTCCAGTTTAGTTTGTCCTCGTTCTTTCACGTCTTTCTTCACTTGCTCTATCCATTGAATCCTTGTTCTTCCAACTGGTTTCGTCCCATTTACTTCACTTTCAGAGTGTTGTCTTGCCTTCCTTATGTTGTTCATTCGTTGTAGATGTCCATACCACTCTAATCGAGCCCTTCTTATTGTTTTTAGCACACTCCTATTCGCTCCGGCATCCTTCCTATAAGTCACATTCCTTATCCTGTATCTTTTAGTTCTTTGGTGAGATGAAAGGGGACGCCAGAAAAGGTCAGTATTTTCGCACTTTTTTATGGCAACACTTTTTTTTTAGCTAAAATAAATAAAATAATACTCCAGTACATAGTGTTTACTTTTCTTCCCATGGTGATAACAACAGTTGTTAAATATCTACCACGAGTTTAGCGGCATTAGATGAGAAACTTTTTAAATGAAGAGAAAAAGTTTCAATAAATTTCAGGACAACCTTGACACATA
The DNA here is from genome assembly GCA_902151445.1 of Timema monikensis. Taxonomy (NCBI): domain Eukaryota; kingdom Metazoa; phylum Arthropoda; class Insecta; order Phasmatodea; family Timematidae; genus Timema; species Timema monikensis. Next base: position 179,773 of record CABFVZ010001566.1, on the reverse strand, counting down.
TTCAAGAACTGTTGAGGTTACCATGTGAAGAAAATTAAATTCTATGTTTGTACCGGAGCAATATTCTATTTATTTTGGCAATTTTTTTTTCCCCACAAACCCTGAAAAAACACTGGCTTTTCCTCACATCCCTTAACATTGATCTTATGAACTTAATTTCAGAGGCCTATAATTGATTGTTGTATCTGTTGCTGATGGCACAGGTCTCGAGAACGTACGTCAAGATAGGAATGTAATATGTATATGCGGCGCGTTACTATTCCACAGCATGCTCTTCACTTGGTTATAAAACTGTGCTGCCTTACGGGTTCGATTCGTCTCTTCATTTTTGCTGGAGCTAATTGTTGTTATGCTTCCAAGGTACTTAATCTATATTTTCAAGAGTCACTATTCATCATTATATTAGCTTCTGTTCCTTGTTTGTTCACATTCACTACCACTTTCTTGCTCTGGCTGATTTTTAGACCACACTTTGTGAATGTCCTATTCCACGCAACGAACTTCTCTTGCACTTCTTCCACATTCTCTCCCCACATCATGACGTCATCAGCGAAGAATAAAGCATCAGTATCCTTTTCACTTTGTTTAATCTCATTTGTTATTTTATCTATTATTATGATGAAATAAAACGCAGTCGTGACTGGGAGACAGCACGTCTAGTTTCAAACCACTCGCTGTTCTTATTTCCAACCTCGCACTTTCTGTATAGCATCCTGATCTTTTCGATTGGTACCTAGGTACATTTCTTGTCTCCGGACACTTTCAAATCTTGTGTCTTAGTACACTATCATAGGCCAGTTCTCTGTCTAAGAAGACGATGGTAACATTCTTTTTCTTCTTCCAGTTCTTCTCTAGCAGCATTCTTGTGGAAAAAAATCAGGTCAGGAGTACTACTACTCTAGGATGAAAATATATTTGACTAAAATACTTTTATTAACCTTTAAAATCATTAAACTACTTGAAAAACAATCACTTGTAAATTAAATAAGATAAGGTATCTTATTCATTTGTAGCATGTCACTTAATTCAAAAGACATCTACAAACTATAATCTGCACCAAATGCTAAAATAATATAAATAAATCAGAAGAAGAGAGTTAAAATTGATATATTCTGCAATAATATCATCTGTCTTCAGTGGCACCTTCTTTCTCCACTGCTCCAAACCCCCTTAACCCCTTACCCTCTTGTCATCCCTTTTTCCTTGTTTACATGCCCAATTTGCTAGTCAGAAAAAGAGTATATAATGGGCGACCCCTAGGTTCACAAATTGTAGTTCATCATTGGATATCCTCGAAGGAGGAACCTCTGCTCCAGCACCTCGAGAAGATACTGCTGACCCCGATGGTTAGGATGTGGGTGTCACCGCCTCGACACTGAGGGAATCTTCTTTATTGATCCAAGTACTCTGCAAAGTTCCAAGTCCGTCAGACTTGTTGACATAGTCCTTTAAACAATGTTCACTTTTCTATGTCCTTCGGACTTTGTTTAATTTGTCGGAATGACAATTATGTTTCCAAGTCCTTCAGACTTGTTTAGTTAGTCTATATAGGCCGCATCACACGTGGCAGGTTGCAGCGCTGCTTTCTGACGTCGTTTTGCAGCACTGCAAGATGATCGTGTAATATACCTAAATGATCGGTGTGCGTATCAGAAAGCTGGCAGCGCAAATATCAAACGAGTTTGATATTTTCTGATCGGACGACTGCTTTCTGCACCGTGTAATCGCTTTCTGCGCTTCCAACTTGTCGAATGTTGTACTGCGCATGCGTGAGCCTGGTCGAGATAAGGTAGTACCAGACCAGAGGATATATTTTCTCAACATTTTCGTTCATGTGGACCACGTTCACTGTGTTTATATTAGACTATAGACTAAAGAAGCTTGTAGATGTCTTCATTCATACGTTTAAGTAGTTTCGGAAGTCATCAGCATCTAATTCAGGTAAAATCGTGACAGTATGTGACACATTGTTCCGTTTTAACACTAAATTTCGACTCCACAAACGTTTGTTTCTGTGTTTTACAACACTACGAGATTTCAAACTTTGATAGTACTCGTACAATATAAGCAGCTCTTCGTCTTCTTGTTGTTGACGAGACACATTGGCACAAATTTAACCACAGAAACCAAGTGTGGACGATAAAATAACTCCCTCTCCACTGAGTGGCAAGATGATCATTCGTCAGAATGCAGCTTGTGTGTAATAGGTAGCCCAGATTTGTCAGCTCGCAGCGCTGCAGAACGATATCAGAAAGCAACGCTGCAACCTGCTACGTGTGATGCGGCCTTAAAAGACTATGTTTTCTTAGGAGCTTACTTTAAGCTTCCTCTTCTCCATGAGTACTTTATTCCGTTATAAGTCCTTATGACTTCACTATATGTCATTGCGCCGTGAACGTCATGATCACATGTTAAAATTTTGTATGGCTCCAAGCAGGTTGTCTAATGCATTTATTTGAGGACCTAACCAAGTCAGTATCTCACAGCATTCTTGTTGCCACCCCATTTTCTGTATTACTATCTTGGGTGTGCAAAGTGCGGAACACAGTTAAGTTTGTATGGTGGCTCGTACAGATAGTATTTTATTTCTCCCTTTGGTTGGCGCTTCCTTTGGCTATGTACTTAATGTTGGTGTGTACTAGATTGGAAGAATACCCCAGGAAGTGGGTAATAGCATAAAAGTACTATAGAGTGCTCCGGCAGTACCCACTGGGAGAGGATCGGCCATAGTACAATTTTGTATGGACACCTGATTGTTAGCCATCGAGTAGTGTATCTGAACTACGGTCATCTTACCGTTTATTATTTTGGATGTCGTTCCTTTGTTTAGTCAAGCTAGGTAACTTGGCCCACATGTAACTTGGTAACTCTAAAACCATAGGATTAGCCGTTTTGCTCTATGTGTTGCTAACTCTCCATGTTCCCTTTTTAGACCTTTATGGTGAAAGTCTGGCAATCCTATACCCACTATCAAATTAACTTCTATTCGACTGTTGCCGTGTCGCCTTGGACACGTTCTTTTCCCGGGATACGGGTAGTTCCTTTGTTTTTGGAATTGTTAAGTCCTATCATTAACTGTTGTAACCCTATATCACCATTTTTGTTATTTGTATAATAAATCTATTTTTGTTACCTATTCAATTCTTTTACACTTATGAAATATGTATCTCTACCTGCCTACACACACACACACACACACACACACACACACACACACACATATATATATATATATATATATATATATATACACATATATATATATAGATAGATAGATAGATATGCAGCGGTAGACATTGTCTGCAGGTCTATAAGCTAAACATAAACTAACAATAATGGTTAATTGTCTTGCCCTTTCATGCCTCGTGCCACCATTATTCGCATTCTTTACACTTGACCTAATTCTCTAACTGTGGCTCTTCATAGTTCTCTTCATATCCCGGACACTTAACATTTAAATCATTATTAGTATTGTTTCTATACTTAATATATTTGGAATTCTTTTTACCTTTTCATCTTACCTTTCTTCTAAAATCTTTTTCATAGGAGAACTTGTAACCATATTTGATAATTGTTTTGTTATTTTTTTCTTACTATAAAAGAGTCGTTTAGTTTTAGGAAGGGGTTTGGTTTATATGTCTGGGAGAAATACCTTCATGTTTTACTGTCCCTCGTTTGACTTTATTGTTGTAGGTAGTTCTATTAAGTTTTAATTCAAGTTTGACTTTGCTGTGTATCATTTGACTTAATATTCTGAGTTACAACTACCAGCTTTTTCAAAATATTGAATGGAATCATCACGATTAGTAGCTATAGATGTTCCAAAATCACTTTCACCATAAATCCGAGGGATCTATACCGCTTCTTTGTCAGTCCTGGATTTTTTACCATGAAAATGTCACAAGCTTGACTGTAGAAAGTGTTTAAGGCTTCAAAAAAATACACGCCTATAGACTGCAGCGAGTGATATGCAGAGGCATATCTTGCATTGTTATCCCACTATCCCGGCAGAAATTAATTGCTTACATAGGGAAATATATGAGACAATATTGTCTACAAGAAATAAAAAACTGGTGAGTCAAGAGAACATGGGAATGTTTGGCTATGTGATGTAAATAGATAACAAACGACTTTTAGCCCAGGTGCCAGAGGGCCAGAAAGGTCGTTTAGTGGAAATGATTAGGGTAAAGCTGTAAAAGGTCTTGATAGTATGTTTATCAGACCCCCAAATTAAAGCTAAGTTTCCCCCTAGAAAGATCTCTGCGTTGTCCACCATATGGGAAAAACGGAGCAAAATTTCAGTTTTTCACCAATATCTCCGTTTGTTTCAGTTTTACAGTGAAAATAGCTATTACCGATATTGTAAATAGTTAAATTCTCTCTAAAAACTGTTAAAATGAATTATTCTCTAATACCTATAGTTTCGGAGCAATAGCCGCTAGAAATGTGGTATTCTACCGCAACCGCTCAAAATACCAGGCATCGCTTGCCGTATATTGCTGTCTATGTTCAATATTGATCTAACTCAATTTTTTAATTGATAATTGATACAAATAACTCTCAAATATATAAATTATTTCACTTATTACGACCAACCTTTCGGAATTTCCAAATCAGCTAATCCCTTACTTTTTTTAACAACTGGCAAGCCAAACCTTGGTGGAGAGAAGGGTTATTTCCAAGAAAGTAACAAGGCCTAATTACACCAGATTGCACAATTGATGTATCATGCGATTACGACTAATGGCAATAGGTGAAGACATAGACTTGTTGGTGCTGTTAACCGTATTATCGCCACCTATAGAAAAAATGTACTACATGAACCCGAGCAGAGGTAAAACGGACAAGATGATATTTCCCTTGAGAAGTTTAAAATTGCCAAACTAAGTAAGAGACAACATCTTGTTTCTACACGCATTCAGTGACACAACTTATGTATCCTTCAGGCGGGGGGGAAAATTAAAGGTTGTTAGGTTATCGAGACAAGAAATTGCAGATATTCGTGCAGATTTACAAGGACCCAGATGGGATTGATGCGGCAGGACAACAGGTAATCGAATCTCTTTACGGAGCCATAATATGAGATTTCAAATATTTTCAAATTCCCTATCAAAAAATTAGTTTAATCTTGCCTATTTATCACCTACTCAGGCAGTTGCACGCCCAACACTCCTTTCGAACGTACCACCAAATACAGCTATGGTGTGGCAACTCCAAAAGCCTGCTAGATTGGGGCTGAAAGAACACAAAAGACGGTCTTTCTTCCGATGACCTCAACTGAGAATCCAGCTCCGCAAACGCTCATAAAGTAAACTCCATTCGCGGTAGAAATTACTCTCTGAAAGGTCTTTTTTCCTACTATATAATAGATTTCGGATATGGAAAAAGGCCTTTCAGAAAACAATTCCTACGCTGAACAGACTTTATATTTCTTGTAAATGCACAAAAGGCTGTAGATCATCTTGCAGCTGTCGGAAAGTTGGGCTTCGATGTTCCACGATTTGTTACAGTTGTCGGGGACAGTCTTGTACAAATATCGACGTATCAGATAACCTGAGTTTTGATACAGAAATTGACATCCAATTGGACCACTTTATGTCTGAAATATCTCACGAATCGTAAACAGTGAGATGCACGACTACTATGAGGAAAATAAGAAGACTAAACAAGCAGAAGATTTTTTACCAACAATCTACTTCTAAACGAAGAAAAATTACTTTAAAAAAATTGTGTGGATTAGGCCTACAGGGGATACCACTTAAAAAATGTGTCATAAACTCTACCGCATGGTGGTGTGGAAACGAGTTTAACAAAAGCTGCAAATTGGTATAAAAATATGTACATATTTGCATTAGTTTTCGTTAAAACATTGAAAAGAGTAATATTGAACATTGACAGCGATAGACGGTGAGCGAGGCCCGGTATTTCGAACGGTTGTGGGAGAATATCACACTTCTCGCGGCTATTGCTCTGAAACTATAGGTCTTAGCGAATAAGTCATTTGAACAGTTTTTATATAAAATTTCATTATCTCCAATATCGGTTATGACTATTTTCACTGTAAAACTGACACGGACACAGATAATGGTGAAAAACTGAAATTTTGCTCCGTTTTTCCAATATGGCGACCAACGCAGAGGTCTTACGAGGGGGGAAATTTACTATGTTCATAAGACCTCCAAAATAAAGTGGTCAAATCAATTTCCAGCTTCCTCTTAATTATTTCTGTCAAAAAATCCCTACCGCCTGGCCTATTTTCAGTAAATTACATTTGCTCCTGGGAGACACCAGCTTAGCAATCCAGGTCTCATCCTAACTCCGGTAAACAATAAAAATGATGGAATTTAGGCACCTCCATCACTACTACAACAAAAACAACATAATTAAACGACTGCTATTATTATTATTATTATTATTATTATTAGCACCGCACTTACGCTAATGTGTAATGATAGGGTGATTGTGATATGAAATAGAGGATCTACAGTTTAACGTGGAATCCGAACCACGGTGGAGAACTGGCATTCCACACATTCACAAGTTTAGATTAATACACGTCTTGTCAGAAGTGAAGGAAGGGTTTGGTAATCAGATAAATCTGTGCCGGGGCCGAGGATTGAACCACGGGACCCAGCACAGAAGTCCGACACCTTACCCCTAGACCACCAGGTCACCCTCAAACGACTGCTTCACCTGACACGATGTTGCTTACTCGCCCGGATACTGTAACGCCTTGGAATATGTTGCTCTTTTTTAATGCCCAGACCCGCCTCGGTGGCGTAGTTGGCTAACGCGCTTGTCGTGTTGAGCTCTACTGCTGAGGATGGGGAGATCGAGGTTCGAATCTCGGTCGGGTGAACTGGGGTTGGCTTTTCCTAAATGGTTTTCCACTCTCCCTCCACGCAAATGCGGGTTCACTTCCTCTAATTCAACCTTCCCAATTCCTTATTCATTAGCGTAATTAGTACTTAAAGCGTATAACCCGAATGGGTAGTAAGACGCGGTGCCAAATTTAATGCCCAGTTTTGACCAAGCGTTCACTGTAACGCGCACGTAGCATTTAATATGCTACTAGTACCATACTAATTTGTTGATAAGGAGAATTATATGACTGATAGTAAGGAAAGAAAACCTTGAATTTATATCTAATTGATTTAACATTTTGTAGGTATTTTCTACGTTAAATAGAAATTAAAAATAAATATAATTCTAGTGTTATATGTCACAGTTTTATTGATGTGATATAGTCAAAAAAATTGTAAGTTTAGAATACATAACTAATAATTATGTTGCCATGATTAAATTGATGAATAAAGTAAAAGTAACCAATAACTTACAAATATATAGCTATTTATGAAAATCTTAAAGTTGATAGGAATGAATACAAGAACAAAAGTTTATAAAAGATTCAAATACATAATTAGTATTTGCATCCACGTTATTATTACATTTTGTACAAGTAAATATAGGCTCATTCAGAGCTATGTTGGCTAGGACAAGAAACATGAAAACAATTTAATGAAACTGATAATTAAAATAAACATGCAACATTTAAAAAAATATGTAGTATTAAATTTCATTTGAATGAACACACAGTGAATGAGATATGATTAATACGTTAAAATATGCTTAAATGTATAATGCAAATGAAGTTATGGGAACAATTTTTAAGAAACATGTAAAATGAAGTAGGTAAATAATAATTAGTTAAGTTTTGGAGAATTTAAATGTTTAATTTTAGTTAGCAAAATATAATTAATTTAATAAAAGATATTCATTCCTTATCGGGAGTTTTAGTTGGTCCCATTTCCTTATTTATAAGATGACTATAATATGTCATCGTGGTCTTGATTTGACAATTTGACTACATATTTCAGCGTTTAACCATGATCAGGTCTGAGGAAACCCAATGTAAGAATATCAGATGAGGTTAATTTAGGTTAAGAAATAACAAAGCTAAATAAACAGTAAATTGAATGAGGAAAATTCATTTAAACTATCAAACTTACCTTAAAAGGTTGGATTCTCATGTTGTTCCGAATGATAAAATTACTCATTAGAGAAATGTGGGCAATTTTTAAGGTTTTATAAACTTATGGAATAATATAGATATGATCAACATGATAAATTAATTTTGTAACCATTATTACCATAAGTGTTGTCGCTGGTGTGTTAAAGTAAACTATCAAGGATTGTATAGATAGATATAAAGTTTAAATAGAATATTTAATGTAAAATTTATGAGTTAGAAAGATTGTGTTCTAATCTTCTTGACACTGGCCCGAACAGGTATTTACTACGCTAGAGTGAGGGCAGGATATATTTTCCTCTCATACATCATTAATTGCAGCTACCATCTCTATCTCACCCTACGATCGACGATTAGTTTTAATATTTTCTTATCTAAAGAAGCGCATTATCATTACTCATTGCACTTTATGGATTAAATTATTGTTGTATAGCTTTAACTCTGTGGAGCACAAAGGAGTTAGGCAAGTTGACTAGTTCACCAACTCAACCCAATCATCTTGCCCCAACCAGTCATTATGTAAGCGCATCATAAAATATAAACTAATACTGAAAGAAATATAACTATCAATATAGATTGTAAATACATTTAGAAACACACCAATGGCTTATCGTAATATAATTGCTTACCTTCACTATCTCAAAGATGATTTACACATCACAAAACTTTATCGGCTTCAGCTACATCAAAATTCCCATGTTATATGTTCTTCAACTAATTATATTTCTTACTCTGAAGGTGTAGTTTCTACTCGTGTCTCAAGATTGTGGCGCAGACTATCGTCTGTCTGTATTTTAAACGAATGATTCGCTATATTTCTCCCGTCCTTTCCTTCTGAGGGTAGTTTTCCCGTAGTGATTTCCCATTCTCCCTCCACGCAGGATCGTTGCGCACTTGTAAATTCTGAAAGACTCGGAAAAACACGGGGACTCTTTTTGTGTTTGGAAAAAACAGGGAAGACAATAAATTTTACACACAAAAAAAAAAAACAGAGGAAAAAAATTAATACAATATTTATAATTCGTAACTTTTTAACTGCAAGTTTCAAATAGTAGATCATTGTATTAAAGAAAAATCTAACTGAAGAATCTAATTGGCTGATTCAAACACAAGTTTTATATTCATCCTCCACTTTTATCTTTGAAATATTGGGAAGCTTAACGACTGCATGTATTTGTATCAATCAGTCAAATCCTTTTATAGAGATAAACTTGGCGCAACACTAGCCACTTTTATTAAATCTAATTTAAGTATTGTATCTGTCTGCCTAGCTAAGGGTCCCGGATTCGATTCCTGGCATGGAGGAAAAATGTATCATTGACGAAATGTGGGTTTCCCCTTTCACATTGATGATTAACGACCGGTAGGCTGGGTGGTATGTCATTTTTTTAGATTTAACTTAGTTTATAAATCGTGTTCTGATATATACTTATAAAATAACATGTCCTGACTGACTGACTGACTGATTCATCATAGCCGAGCGCAAACTATCAAGGCTACAAGCATGAAATTCGGACTGTATATTCATTTTGTTATGTAGGCACCCACTAAGAAAGGATTTTAGAAAATTCCACCCCAAAGGGGTCAAAATAGGGGATGATAATATGTATGATAATATGTATGAAAGTCCGTCATTTTGAAAGTTACATAAACAAAATTTTGTATTTCGGTTATTGACGTAAAACAAATAAATACGTGTTTCAGGAATTTTGGAAATTTTATTTAATAAGGGATGAAAAAGGGGGTGAAAGTTTGTATCGGACTTGCATTATTTTTGATCTGAGGTCAAGTTATGGTCATCAACGTAACGTAATATTTTAAATTAATCTGTAAATACATATGTATATTTTCGTATTTGTATATAATCAACATCCACGCGAGCAAAGCCGCGGGCAACAGCTATCTGGTAATATAATAATCACTCTGTTCAGAAAATGCACGTTAACTACCCCGAATAAATAATTTATATATACTACTCAAAGTATCTGGAAGAATAAGAAATTCCTACTGGAAAACACGGGATTTTGTATTAAGAAAATCGTCCACTCTCTGCCACGTGAATGCAAGCCTCCCCATCCCTAATTTGAAGGTAGTGTTTTTACATATTTATTTTATCTGTGAGACAGAGGTTCTTCTTTTCATCGCGTTCGGGTTTTCACATACATTTATTATTCTTGTGGACTAGGTATGAGGAAATACACCCTTATTTACATGGAGGCAAAGTGTGAACACATTTAGGAAATCACCCACATTACATTCGACCGTGATTCGAACCCCGATATCCCCGTCACCAGCAATCCTGTCCAACATGAGAGTAACATGAGCACCGATGTGTGTGACCCAGATGTTAAAGCTTTTATCAAAGTAACATTAAACGAGATGAGTGAAAATAATTCAAAACATGAGGATATGGTGGCCATATATCAAACCCTTATCTTCCGACCAGGATGAAAAAGAGGTAACAGGGACAAATTACCCCGGGCTCCTTGAAGTGGGGGTTCCAGCTCCCCTAACATTTTCCAAACAATAATCTTCAATGATGTGGATAAATATAGGTTTATTGTTTAAAAGTTATAGCCGTAAATAAGCGAAGTTATGTGGAAATTAACGAGTCACTATCGCATGAGCGATCTGTTAGTCGATTATTTGTATTTAAATTTACATAAGACAATAAAATAAACAAATTCTCATTTAATATTTATATTATTTAACTCCACACAGATGTTGACATCAAAATAAACATGTTTCAATTTTAATTCTAATGGTAAAACATTATTATTAACTAATATGTGCCCCTAAAAACTCGTATAAGGCGACAAAGACAAGGAAACGTCCTTGTTTATACTTCATGCTCAATAACTCCCAGGTAACCCTGATTCTATCAATGCTAAATGAATGTATTGATAATAACTTGGCGTATCTTAGTGAAGAAGGTACTTAATTGTAAGGTTTCTTACATCTTTCCTATTTATATTAGTGATGTTCAATGTTTGTCCAGTAACAAGATACCTACCCCATATCTACATCTATCCTGCATAGCAGTGAATACACAATTTCTTTTTAAAACTAATTTCTCACTCTTTAATGCGCTTACAATTTATGCATCACATGGTAAATATTATTCAAACTCTCACACATACACACACAATAAAATGCAAAGGCGGAAATTACATGCTCTCTCCACAATGAACACATTATTCTGACACGTCACATGTTAACATGCCACAACACATCTAAGGCCCTTTTCACACCGGGACACAAGTATCTGGTCTTAAAATACAAGGCCTTTTTCACACCGGGACACAAGTGCCTGGTCTTAAAATACATTAGTTTGATCGGAGCTTTTCCCACTGGGGCACTGCACTGTGTGGACCGGTCACAGTGTCTCGACAGTGCCCAACCTCAGGCACGGACAGTGTGCTTGGGTGAAAGACCGCTTGTAATATATTAGTTTTAATTGGAGAGTTTACAATGGGACCAGTGCCGGATTAAGCTTGTGTGGGGCCTGTGGCATAGTATTATAAAGAGGCCCCAAATTTATAAATATGCACATAAACATTAAAATATGAGTAATTTAACTGAACAGTAAAATAATTCAATAATTTAATTTGCTATTCAGCTAATTAAACTTAGGTAAGTACATTCAGAAGTGGCTTTGACCAAACTAATAGTCTAAATACCTGCGTGTAGTGAATAACTTAGTGAAAATAGCATTTTTCCTCGTTCAGATTCAAATTTATTATCTAATAGAAATATATCATTGTTTCAAGAGGATCATTCATGAAAAGTTAAGTAGTCAATATAAAAATATGTACACCCCCCCCCCCCCCCTCTATCACCCTCCCAGTTTATAGCCTCTAGAACTGTCACTGTTACTATTTACATGTAAATATCAAGTAACTAAACTACAATTTAAAGTTAACTTTTCTAGCTTTAGCATAAGAAAATTTGTTGATGATACTGGAAGTGTCTATTTCACGCAGGAGTTCATGTTCAATGCTCATTAGAGTGAGATTGTTCAATCTGTTTTGACCCATGATGCTCCTTGGTTCATTTTTAACCCTTTTAAGTTTTGAAAATGAGCGTTCACCACTGCATTTGGCAGCCATGGGTGACATGGATACGCAAAGCATTGTCTACATTTGAATTCCAAAGAATTGTCATTTATCAACTGGTACAACTCTAACTCTCTGGCGCCAATATGAGAAGCAAGATCAGTTTTCAACAGTTCAGTAAACTGCACAAACTCTTCACCAAGACTTTCGTCCAGATCTTCCGGATATGCTTTGATGAGATTTGATCAAATCTTTACAATATCTTCAGGTGCAAACGACTGTACCTGATCAGAATACAAATACACTATTCACTTTTCGATAAGCTTCCTGAAGTTTTGAGAGACTATAAAGTAAGCTCTCAATAATTACAATAAATGTTTGGAATTTAAACTTTTGAGTAGGCGTGTGAGATTCAATAAAAGGATCAAGAGTGAACCACTGAACTATTAAATGTGCGATTTCGCTTGTGTTCACTTTTATTTTGTTGTTGATAATCTTCACCATCAGTCAGATTCTTGGTTTTTTTGCTCAATGTCTGAAAAAGTAGATCGCATAGCTTGAATATACCCATGTAAATATTCATAGAGTGCACAAACAATGTTCAAGTCTTGGCCAGATAATTGCAAAGAATCACCGGTCATTTAAAAACGTTGTAATACTTGATACCCGCCTCGGTGGCGTAGTTGGCTAACGCGCTTGTCGTGTTGAGCTCGACTGCTGAGGACGGGGAGATCGAGGTTCGAATCTCGGTCGGGTGAACCGGGGGTGTTTTTTCCTAAATGGTTTTCCACTCTCCCTCCACGCAAATGTGGGTTCACTTCCTCTAATTTAACCTTCCTAATTCCTAATCCATTAGCGTAATTAGTACTTAAAGCGAATAACCCGAACGGGCAGTAAGACGCGGTGCTAAATATTATTATTGTAATACTTGATCCCACAATATGACCACTATTCCTGTTTCCAACTTCATCATTGTTAAAAGTAGTCCACGACCCTGTTGTTGACACTCTGTCTTCTAATCGTTGTTATTTGAAATGTCTTTCGAGTTTTATTCTATTGCAGAAAAGCTAATTAACAGTGTTTTTGTAGCATATGCACGAGCGGACCGCCTGGTATTAGACATTTATTTCAAAATAACCAATAAGAACACAACGCCTGCACACGTCACAGTAAGGAGCCAACACAAATACAGAACCCACAATAGGGTAGACCTAGTATCATTCAGCATGCCGTTTTCTCGACATATAATCAACAGCGTTGTCGGATTGTCAGAGAACGCTGGAATGCCATTTTCATCAGACAACTTACAAATATAAATTTACAAACTTAACAAATAACTATAATGTTTCATTTTATTTTACCACCAAAAAACAAATAAAATTATTAAAACATTTTTTTTTTCATTAAATGAATTTAAAGTAATATTCAAATGGATCACACATTCTTTGGGGCTTTCATTTGCTCAAAATAATATTTCCTGTATTAAAAAGTCCTCTTTTTGACACTTTTTTCACATATTTTTGTCCCGAACCCCCAACAACTGAATTCACATCATAAAACATTTCAGCCTTGCTCTGCCCTTTGCATGCAAGATAATTTTAGATCATTCTTTTTAGTTTGTTGAAGACTCTTGCTGGAGCATGGCTGTTAACTGAGTCATCTATACTTATAAAATAACATGTCCTGATTGATTGATTGACTGACTGACTGACTGACTGACTGACTGATTCATCATCGCCGAGCGCAAACTATCAAGGCTACAAGCATGAAATTCGGACTGTATATTCATTTTGTTATGTAGGCACCCACTAAGAAAGGATTTTAGAAAATTCCACCCCAAAGGGGTCAAAATAGGGGATGATAATATGTATGATAATATGTATGAAAGTCCGTCATTTTGAAAGTTACATAAACAAAATTTTGTATTTCGGTTATTGACGTAAAACAAATAAATACGTGTTTCAGGAATTTTGGAAATTTTATTTAATAAGGGATGAAAAAGGGGGTGAAAGTTTGTATCGGACTTGCATTATTTTTGATCTGAGGTCAAGTTATGGTCATCAACGTAACGTAATATTTTAAATTAATCTGTAAATACATATGTATATTTTCGTATTTGTATATAATCAACATCCACGCGAGCAAAGCCGCGGGCAACAGCTATCTAGTCAAATATAATTTCACAATTACTTTCAGATTCTGAACTAGAAACACGTCTAGAATGATTTTTCTTTTTTGGTGAATATGAGCCCTTTAAGGTGCTAAACATGGGCCTTTTCTTTTCTGCTGATACTTCCAAATATTGTGTGACCTCCTCATGGCTACTACTTTTCTCAGGTTCCACTGGAAGCCGCCTTTGCGTTGTAGACTTTGGTGATGGGAAATTATCTCTCGTTTGTTCATTGTACTCTTTAAAGGCATGCCCAACTGCATCAGTCAAGTTCACATCATTTCATTGCCAATTACTTGCTTGTTTCCGGAAACCAGAACGTATATTATCTGATGCCTTTGGAGCGTTGGTTGTAAACAATGTATGCAACAATTCAGGAAACACTTGCTTTGTTACTGTGTTAATTTCTTACATTCCTTGGTTTTTTTTTTCCATGAATAAAAAAAGTTTTCTCAGGTAACTCTTTAATTGACTGAAGAAAGACACACCAAAGGGCTGAAGTAGATGTGTGCTATTGGGAGGCAAGCAAATTAACTTCGAATTTTGCCACACTGACGCAAAACATGCAAACTGATGTGTGATGCCAAGTTATAACAAAATATTACTTTCTGTCCCTCTCTTTTCCTCAATACTGGGTACAGAAGTGTGTTGAACCAGTTCTTAAAGGTTGATTGTTCAAACTAACCACTCTTTGATGCAGCACATCTGGCTCTGGGGGAGGGAGGGACTCCTTAAGTAAGAAACTCCTTAAGCAAGTAATCGACACTAAAGGCTGAGTTCTTTTGTACATTATATATGGGGGCAGAAGTTCTCTATCAGGTGCACCACAAAACATAACAGAGAAATTAATTTTGCTGCTGTTCACGATAAGTTCTGGATGTTTATATTTTCTTGCAAATATAATCTTCTTTTTGGCTGAGCTTGGTGTATTATACGATGGTCCTATTCTATAAGCTATGCCATAATGAAACCAGGCAAGGTAAGTTTACTTACTACCTTATATGGTAAACGAAGGGGGACACAACTATTGGATATTTGTCCTAACATCTCATTTGGTAAATATTATAGAAAAGTAAAATGTGTGGGGCCTGACAGTTGTTTAATGTGTGTTATGAAAGTGAAAGCGTGCTGGTCATGCAATTGGAATCGATTAGAAGGTACATTAGAACGATGAGTCACTGTGTCATATAAGTCATAACAGAGCTTTGAAGATTGGAAAATCAGATCACCAATAGGGGGCACTTTCATTTCTTTATTGCGAAATGTTCTATAAAATACACGTCTTGTTTTAGTAATCATAATTAGGGTAGTAATGTACGCTTTTAAACACCTAGATCAGTTCTATTTATGTGCGACTTAAAACTTAGCTTGACCTTGAATGGTACAGCCATGTACCGCTTGGGAAGTAAGACAAACCTATATTCGAATAGTTAATATGTTCAACATAAGTTACCAGACAAACCGCAGTGGTGACCAAGCAGTCTGAGGTGTCAGGCTCGTATTGTCCTCGCTTTATGTTCTAATCCCGCAGAGTTATTTTAAAGAATTAATTTCAATTTTTGTTTTTCCGTTCTATTTTTTCTACATTAATGAGGGTGCATTTTCTGTAGTTTAACCTCCTCTTAGCTAGCTAAATATTAACTTATGGTTAACAAGTCAAACCACATGGACTATTTTATTTTTTGCATGTAAATAAATGGTTGATGACGAGACAAAAAACTTATTGGGGGAATTATTTTAAACATATTTTCAATAAATCATATAAATGATATTGGATATAATAATAATAATAATAATAATAATAATAATAATAATAATAATTATTATTATTATTATTATTATTGGTTTTGAACATTAATTTTTAGGCAACGATGTAGGTTGGTCTAAATAAAAATACCAACTGGGGATAAATGCTGACTATAACTCAGATCTGTCGTGGATGGATTATAATTTTTCGCCGTGGGGGTGACAAAAAAAAGTTAATTTTATTATTTTCAAATTTTCGAATCTCAAATAGTTCTGAAATCTTTTTTCTTAAATGTTTTTCTTCTTTTCTCACCCATACACGTGCAGATAGAAAAAAACACTCAATGAAGAAGGTGAGAAAATATTTATTTTTGATAGAGTAGTGCTTAACTCTATTTTGATGTTTGCAGCAGTAATAATTTAAAAAATTAAAACATCTTTATTTTCACTGTGAAAGGTAAGGTTATAATTAACTTACACCTAATCTTCCACTAAAACAACAAAGGTTCACACTGGTGATAAACATGCATGACACAGTGTGAAAAAATAAAATAAATGTTGGTTAATTGAAGGGGAAAAAAAGAGGGGAAAAATTAGTTCTTCTCAAAATTTGCCCTAACGATTTTTCAAATTTTGTGTTTAGACATTGTTTAACATTACAATCAAAATGTCACTTCTCGTTTTCCCGTGTAAATGACTTTGAGGGTCGGTATTTCATATTAGCAGAAGTTGACCTTGTGGTCTAGGGGTAAGGTGTCAGACTTCTGTGTTGGGGGTCCGGGGTTCAATCCTCGGTCCCGGCACATATTTATCTGATTACCAAACCCTTCCTTCACCTCTGACAAGACATCTTGTGAATGTGGGGAATGCCAGGCCGTCACCGTGGTTCGGATTCCACGTTAAACTGTAGGTCCTCCATTTCATCTCACAATCACCCTACCATTACACATTAGCGTAAGTGCGTATAACCCGAACAGGTAGTAAGACGCGGTGATAATAATAATAATAATAATAATAATAATAATATTAATAATATTAATATTAATAATAATATTAATAATATTAATAATATTAATAATATTAATAATATTAATAATATTAATAATATTAATAATATTAATAATATTAATAATAATATTAATTTAGCAGAAATTTCCAATATTGATATCTCCGCAACTTAACTATTTAAAATACGAAATAACCTATGTTTGTAAAGTTGTGGTCCTATTAAATATATAAAAATATTCATAAAACCAGTAGTTTATGAGCTATAAGCAAACATATACATTTTTTATGGAGCTTTTTGACTATTTAAAATTGATTTGAATGCTGTTTTGTGGACAAAGATCTTACTCTTTTCTCAGCCTTTCTGTAACAGTGTGTATCATTTCATTTAATCTCTTTACTGGAGTGTTTCTGCAACAATGTTTTTTTTTTCACAAATCTTTAACAGTTTTTAATAAATGCTTCTATTTTATGATAAAAGGCANTTTTTTTTTTTTTTTTTCACAAATCTTACAAGTTTTTACTTATGACCAAATTTCTTTATTTTAAGATAAAAGAACCAGTCTTTGCGGTGCACCTTACCATTTATTTAATACCAGTGTGCTGGTTATTAATGACTTTATTATTTTAATTAAAGTAGGACTAAACATAATGAGGAGGTGCAAATTTGTAGGAAAACGCAACCGAATTTGTCTGAATATAGGATGTAAAAATACCTCCTTAGCACTCTATCGGGATTCAGACCTCCTAGTTCAAGAAGGTCATTGTATAGCCTAACAACATTTTAGGAAACATTATAAAATTTTAAATCTTGAGTAAGGACTGGATAAATATAAGTTAAGACTTGGATGTTATTATTTAAAGAATTTAGATATTATATTTAAAAATTAAGTTTTAATGAATATGAATAATAAAAGGAATATTATGATACTGAAAGAAACTTGAAAAATTATTAATAATCTTGGAATATCAATTTAATAAATTCCATAACATTTAAAAAATAATTCATCGACTCATAATTTTTCATATAAAAGAGTCAAAATAACATTGATAACATATTAAGAATTATAATACAAAATGTGAATTACCATACAGATGAAAGTATAAAATTTATTTTAAACAACAAAGCTAAAATTATATATACATCTCTTGTCAAATTAAGTTGGTTAAATAATGGTACATAGAAACTGATAAGGATGGATTAAATTTATTGAAAAAAGTTGAGTTGAATTTAAATACATGTTTTATCTGAAATTTACGTCTTTTTACTCCTTTGTTAGTCCAAATCATGTTTATAATTCTGGAAGAATTTAATCCGACATGTTTCAGTACGTCATTTTCGTGCCATATTCGATGGAAACTGTAAAACTGAAACTAAATAATCCAGAAATAAAGGTAAAAAATAAGGTTGGATTGAGAAGTATGAAAAATATTGTAATGTAATTGATTTGCCCCTAAGAGGTATGTGAAAGCATTGACAATAATATCGTCCTAATTTTATAACATATCTTATTTCATTTAAATTATATAGTATATTAAATGGCGCTTGAAGCACTTCTTCTTCTAAGAAGGCAAAAGCCACTGAACAGTGACGTCACGCACGTGACACCAGCCAAGTCAGGTTGACAATATATATATTTTTCAAATAATAACTTCCTCTTCTCGAAGGTTCGAAGAGAGATTTTAAAATGTAACTTGAGTCATTTTCCGGCCCTCGAAGCTTCTAGTAAGACCGAGATGTTTTTGTCTTGTATTTTGTTTTTTCTAAACTAAACCTTCTCGAAGCTTCCATGACCAAGGAATATATACAAAGAATTGTGCAACTTAAAGTCAGTAGGCAGTAGGCAGTTGGGAGTGGTCAGTTGGGAGTGCTCAGTGGGGAGTTGGGAGAGAACTCACTTGGCGTCTAGCAACACCTGTCCGCGCTAGCCCGCGTATAGTTCGACATGATCTATTTTCGCATTAATTTAACTGATTCAGCAATAAAAAACATGTCAAAATGAAAAGTGTATTAATTCTTCAATAGGCGCCCATCGCGGTAACGAAATTCCAGAACGTTACAATATACATTAGAATATTATAGACGATTAAACAGGAAAATATTCAAACAAACTTACGTTGCTGTGTGAAACACGATGTGTTTACATGACTGCAGCGTATAACCCGAACGGGTAGTAAGACGCGGTGCTAAATATAAAATACATGACTGCAAGATGTCAACTGACGAAGTATGGCAGGTTTTGAAGATTATATGTATTAGAAACAAATGAGGTGGTAAACGAGAATTGGAAGGTATACTTTGATTAAGCAGGGTATATAAATATTAGGTTGTAAGACATTTGGTTGTAATTTATGTTTAGTAAGTAAATACTACAAAAATATATATTTCATAGTTTTGTAACTTAATAAAATTGGATAATTTACCGCAATTAAGAAAAAAAATCTGTTTTTTAAGCACGCCTTCTTACTACACGTTTGGATTATACGCTAACGTACTAATTACGCTAGGTGGTTTTAGGGATGAGGAAGGTTATATTTATAGAAAGTGTACCAGCATTTGTTTTGAAGGAAAGGGAAAAACTTTTTTTAAACCACCCTCAGGCCACCCGACCGAGATTCGAACCTTGATCTCCCCATAAGCAGCTTATGCTACTGCGAGAGTAGGGCCATCGAAGTGGGTAAAAAAAAAATTAATCAAAATGTTTCCAAAGCATATATTTAATAATAAAAAAATGCAAATAATTAAAGATAAGTTTAAATACCAACGCTCGGCTTACTGGATTGTTTAATTCACCAAAGGTGTATATGGCGTCTTGTCTTTGTCATTTCTTTTCCACGCGTCGTAATCATCACATTTTACCACAACAACAAATCGTTGTGTTGCTTTTTGAAGGTTGTACAGGTTTGCTCACGACCATAACGAGTTTGACAGCTGGGAGAGGAATGTAAACTCGTAATAACTTTACGGGAAGAAATCACAAATTACTGCTATTTTGTAACTCTTTCTTCGTGAGCGCGTGCTTAGTAGAAATCTTCACCCATGGCGTTACCAAATGCTTATCTAGGTGATACTTCAACTCCCTTATAACGAACTTTGTTTGCTACACGGTAAATAGTAACATACGATTGTTCCTGAGTTTATCATCATTATTTTAGGTCCAAATAGCCCCAAAGCGTTTCATTGACTTGAGCAACAAATATAAAATATTGCTTGCAAAGCAACAGAATTACGTGGTTAGTGGATGACACCTTGTGAATAATATCTGTATATTATATCATCACTGCGTATTACCACCTGTTCAGACTATACACTACTCTAATAGGTTAGGGATGAGGAAATAATCATTTGCGTGGAAGGAGAGTGGAAAACACGCCCTCACTAGACCCGAGTGGAATTGCCCACCTTTTAACAATATCTTCACAATTTCAATGATAATAGTTAAAGCCTGCATAAATAATAATAATTTCACATGATTTTTGCCAAACAGTCTTTAGGAAACTTTTTATTGATAACTATAGCTATTGACTGTTAAAAAAATATTTATGCAATACGATAAACGACATGAAGGCAATTTTTTATTCGATTCAAGTCGTCGACTACAGGCAATATCCGCATTTATGTGAGGGGGAGAGTGGAAAAATATTTAAGAAAAAATTTATCATCACACCCAATCAGGATTTGAGCCCCGATCTCTCCGTCACCGACAAATCAGACCGGACAATAATTGAAGCTTTGGTTTTTTTTGTTTCCACCCATACAGGCTCCAGGTTATAATTAACTTCTAACTTATGTCCTTCCGCTTGACTATATTATTTTAGCGCCTATGTCCTGAGGTCGATGGAACACGGATTCGAATGAAAGGTTGTGTAACTCATGTTCTGGTGCTCGTGTTGTCCAACGTTTCAAACCTAGTCCTCGCTGTGCATTTACTCGAAGGCCATCAACCTCTCATAAACGTGCGCAAAGGTGCATTGCTCTAGATTACGTTATTATATTACACAAGAGCTTCTGGCAGGAGATTTGGATCATTGGATTGTTTGAAAGTGTTGCTGGTGTAGAACGCACTCTAGATTGAAACCTTTTTGTTGGACGTATACAAATACAATTTAAAAATTTCACATAAGCTTTGAATGTATTTCTTTCACAAAATATATTCATCAATTTTTATTAGAGAAAACAAAAATAATTAACCTAACTTTCACACATATTAAATTATGAATACTTTTAAAAAAAAAACTTAACTCTAGATAGTATTTAGAATTTATTTATGGCCATTAAAAATGCATTGTGATCGTAAAAATAACAAAATCGACACGATATTTTGATAAATGGTGACGTTTCATGACACCCTGGTATTAATAAAGGGATATTTGCGATACCATATATTTGTTTCTCGGCTTAGAGCCTAAACCATTTTAATTTTTGGACTGAAACTTTATATCTAATGTTTTCATAGGGTTCCCCCAATAAGTTTTTGGAATTAGATATCTAACCCAAAATTAGGGGTTACTAAAGGTATTAAAGAGAGAGAACAAGCTATCTCGAAATCCACTGTGACAATTTTTATTAAATTTTGTATCTGCGCATTGTTTATCATTATAAACTAAATGGCCGTTCTAATCATCCCATGAACATAATTTTAAGGTTAATTTACATAAGCAGATATTGCCAATTTAATTATATATCAGCAAGTATTTGAGAGACAACATAACTCATTATTGTAAGGTTGTAATAAAATTAAAATTAAAAAAAAACCTTTACTTGAAATATATTTTTATAAAACTAATAGGGGGTTGTCCATAAATCACGTAAGGAAGAGAAGATTTAAAAGATTTAATCCAAATCTCCTCTAACGATTTTGATTAAATTTTGTATCCAAGATTTGTTTAACATTACAGAAATAAATGGTACCGTGCACCGCACAGACTTTCTCTCTCTTTCTATAAACTCGTAAGATTTCTGAACGGAATAATGTACATTGTATCATCACCACCCCACATAAGAACACGAATAAAATAATATACAATGATATAGAATCAATGAGAAAAGAGGCGCATCTTTGTCCACCTAAGGAAAAATAACACACTCTTTTTAGATACTTATATATTTAATTACTCTATGGCATTGGGGAACTATTGCGTTAAGACTTAAGTAGTATATGTTTACTAAAGCTCCCAAAATTGTATTAATATATTTGCAAATATCTCAGATGCTGTTGATTTTATAAAAAAAATATGTCAAATAAAAGTTTTTTATTTCTAATAGTCCTACATATTTTGCAATGATAAGTTGTTTAGTATCTCAAATAGTTGTGGAGATACGGAAATTAACGCTTCTGTAAAGTACCCTAAAAATCATTTTTATGAGAAAATGAAAATAGCCAGTTTATTTATAATCTTAATCAACGCCTAGATACGAATTTTAATCAAAATCGTTAGAGCAGATTTTGAGAAAACCTATTTTTTCTCTTTTCGCCCCTTATAAACCTACTACCCGCCTCTGTGGCGTAGTTGGCTAACACGCTTGTCGCTTTGAGCTCGACTGCTGAGGACGGGGAGATCGAGGTTCGAATCTCGGTCGGGTGAACTGGGGGTGGTTTTTCCTAAATGGTTTTCCACTCTCCTTCCACGCAAATGCGGGTTCACTTCCTATAATTCAACCTTCCTAAGTCCTAATCCACTATCGTAATTAGTACTTAAAGCGTATAACCCGAACGGGTAGTAAGACGCGGTGCTAAATATTAAAATAATATTATAAACCTACTCTTAATTTTAAGTTTTAATAAACACAGAGACAGACGGCATTGCAAAGACTATTTTTTAGGTTTCGGGGTGGTCATGAGACGTCGACATCCATCAACATTTCAGGTTAGATTTTTTTTACGGTTGCAATACTTAAACTTTAATGTCCAAAAAGTTAAATATATATAATTGCGTATAGATTGAAAGTTATTGATTTTATAAAAATATGCTTCGAATAAAATATTTGTATTAAAAATATATATACATATTTGTAATGCTAAGTAATTTCATATTTCAAATAGTTTCGGAGATATTATAAAAAATGTTAATTTACGCATCAGACCGGAGCCCTTAAAGCCATTTTGCCGAAATATTGAGAGTAGCCATTTTGTTTGGAATATTTTTTAATGTTTATGAATTAAATTTAATCAAAATCGTTAGAGCCGATTTTGAGAAAATCGACTTTTTCTCTTTTTGCCCTTCAGTAAACTACCCTTAATTTTAGGGGTAGATATCCAATTCCAAAATCCCCTCGGGGCAACCCTATGAAAACCCTATATATCAAGTTTTAGCTCAATCGGTAAAATAATTTAGGCTCTAGTTGGAGGTACAGACAGACATACAGACAGACGGAAATTCAAAAACCACTTTTTCGGATTCAAGGAGTCATGAAACGTCAAGATTCGTCAAAATCTCGAGTTCGATTTTTTTGGCGATCACCATACTTTCTCTAAGAGAAAGATAGAGAGAAAGTAAAAATAAAAACTCTAGTAATTTTCCTATAAAATGACTTTGAGGGTACTTTTCATAAGCAAAAATTTTCAATTTGGATCATATATACGCAACTATTCGAGATACGAAATAACTTATCGTTTTAAAGTTGTAGTACTATTAAAATATAAAAATTTTGTATTTTGAATATGTTTTTATAAAACTAATAATAGTTTCTGAAATATATGTGTATATATATATATATATATATGTGTGTGTGTGTGTGTTTTTATGGGGCGCTCTTGACAATTGAAACTGATTTATGTTCTTTGTTGTACATAGTTACATATATGTTACGGTTTTTCAACGTTTCTGTAACAGTGTATATTATTTCATATATACTCTTTGGGGAAGTGTTTCTGTGATAAGTATATTATTTAATTTCACAAATCTTACGAGTTTTTTTTGTGAATGTCTATATTTTAAGATAATTACATTTGACCACAAATGTAAAACTACAAACCAGTGCACCTAAGTACAGAGCCGGTAACAAAAATCTTGGGGCCCATTTCACTATTTTGGGGCCCATTCTAGCTCTCTCCCCACTCACCCGTTTAATACAATACAAGGTTAGAATTCAAAATAAGAAAAAATGGCAAAAAAATTAAACCCGTTAAATATTACAGTTGTTATATTGTATGATAACTGAAATTATTATTATTATTATTATTATTATTACTCCCCCTCCCCCTGCTGGACGGGGCTTAGAATAGTCTCGCAGTAACCCCTACTTGTCGTAAGAGGTGACTTAAATGGTAGGCTTCTGTGCAGGACAAAACTATCCTATTGTTTTCCTTACACCTCCTTTTTCCTTCCGTCCCTCTTTCTCTTTTCCATCCTTCTCCCTTCACTTTCTATCCCTTCTTTCTTCCCTTCTTATTTCTTCCTTTTTTGCTTCTTCCCTTCCCCTGCCGTTCAGTTCTGCACGGAAGCTTTTTGACTCCTCCGTTGATGACCCGCCAACAAACCCGGTTATCCTCGGATAACTATTGGACACCTCTGCACTTGAGCTCCTTCATAAAAGCGCGTTGGTTGTAATATCTTGGTAGAAGGGCCTTAGAGTTTACAATAACCTGGTACCCTACTTTGAGAAAGATAGGTGTCGTTCATGAGGGTCCCGACGTAAAATTGGCACTTTTTATGTACCCACTTTCTGCGATGACCTCTTTCCTGGCGCTGCCCCATGTGAAGGTTGTCATGTCTAGCGTCGTGTGGGGCTCCCCGTCGGGAGGATTAACAGGGCCTCATGTGGTAGTACCAACTTGTATCACCCTGAGTCTACGATACGAGTATTGTGCGGGTTGTCCCAAAAAATGGCATGACCACCTCTTTTGTCGTTGCTGAAAACTTACTGCCAAACCCCGCTGGCAACTCACTGCATGGCACCTCACAAGACCGTATTAATAATAAGAGGAGGAAACGGGTAAGGCCGTCCAGCCCTGTACAGCTAAAAATCCAGGAAGGGGTGAGGCCCCAGGCCCACTCTCTGGTAATGTCTAGAGTATACGATGGTGAGACCCAGAGACGTGCCAATCCATTTATGCTCGAAAGAGTGATAAATGGTGCTGCAAAATCAGAGGTCTCTATTGGAAAACTGCGAGATGGTACTGTAATGATCCAGACCATAAATTACGTCCAGACGGTAAACGTAATGGGAATAAATGAGATACCGTTGATCAATTCAGCCCATTTATAGGTCAAGGTGGAGCCACACAGGTTCCTCAATGTTTGCAAGGGAGTGGTCACTTGCTATGACCGCGACTGCGTGGGCATTGAGGAGATCTGTGATAAGCTTGCACCTCAACATGTTACCGAAGTTTATAGGATAGTCATAAAAAAGAAAGGCCAAGAAAAGAAGATGGATACGTATGTCCTTATATTTCCGACTCCTACCCTCCCAAAGGAGGTCCGAGCAGTGTTCCAAGTGCTCAGATGCTGGCCGTATATCCCCAACCCACGGCGCTGCTCTCAGTGCCAGGACTTTGGGCATACAAAGCTGCGATGCCGTGGTAAGCCAACCTGTGCAGATTGTGGACAGACTCACGATACAACGTGTGAGGTTTCTGAGTTCTGCGTGAACTACAAGAGTCCGCATTCTGCCAGGTCTCGGGCCTGTCTGAAATGGAAGACAGAAAAAATTATCCTGGAGATTCAAACAGAAAAGAAGATTTAATATAGGCACGTAAATAACACTTATCCAGTCAAGCTCCGGTACATCAGACGTCATATAATCAGATTGTCTGCCAAAACATCAATCGTCCCAACTACCATTGCACAGTCAACATTTCGAAGACATCTTCTAGACCCATGCCTCTCGTCACTACTCGGTAACTCAATATCAACAAGCGCCAAGATTTTTGCAGGAGGTGACGCCTACTATAAGGTCGTCTCCACCACCTATACCCCCGAGGTCTCCTCCATGGGGCCCAACCTCGACCTCTCATCCGATCACCTCCGAGCCCTCCTCGGGGAACACCCCCGAGCCTTCCTTGGGGTACTAAATTATATGCGGTCGTTGTTGAGATGCTCATTATCGCCTCTGGGCCTCCGGATGTTGGGATGAGTGGCGGAATAGGTGAGGCCACAAAGGTGAATCCCACTGGTGCCTTGAAGAAGGACCAGCAAGGGACCGCCGAAAAAGTTAATGTAAAAAAGGCGTCTAGTGCCTTAACAAAGCCTTCGTGCAAGGATCCGACGACCCAGTCTTTTCACGACATACCAAAGCCTCTCCTGAAGCGGGAAGTCCAGGAGTGACTGGGAAAGACAAGAGGACCTAAAATGGTCCTCAACCGATTTTTATTCATAAGAAATAGGGTCATGAATGGTGAGGATAATTAAACTTTATATTAATAAATAATGTTGCTACTACAATGGAATTGTAGGTGTTTCTATTCTCGTGAAGAGGAAATTAAATAACTGATTTCATCCCTGCATCCTACTTTCTTGTGTTTGCAGGAGACCCACTTCCACCTGACAACCCGATGCTTCGTGGGTACGATGTGTATCTTACCGACAAGCCTTTCTTTGATCGGGCTAGCGGAGGTGTGGCTATACTCACACGAAGCAATATATACCATAACAATATTAATATAGTTTATGGTATCCAAGTGATCACTTCCCGAGTCTCCCTTGCTATTGAGGTGACATTATGCTGCATTTACCTCCCACCAGGTGATCGTTTTTCAAAGAGGAGTCTAGAAGCCCTCTTTATTCAACTTCCCACCCCTATGTCATTTTGGGGGATTTTAACGCGCATAACCTGGTGTGCGGGTCTAATATTACAGACGCCAGTGGGAGGATGGTAGAGGATATTCTTGTCTTGGGAAACCTGGTGTTAATGAGCACCGGGACCTAAAAAAAAACTTATCCACTAACATCGACCTAACTTTATGTAGCTCCGGGATCGCTGCTCACTTCCTTTGGAAGGTTCATTCAGACCTATGTAGCAGCGATCACTTTCCCATTCTGATTTCACCATTTCAAGATCCTCCCAGTACAGCACGGTTAGCCCAATAAGTGCTTAAACGTATTTCATGATCCCCATTCTCCTGACGTCGATATTAAGGCTGGGCATTTTACTTCGACGGTCATCGTGGTGACGAGGGCTTCCATCCCTATATCCTCGTCAAATCCGTTCCACCATCTTGTTCCCTGGTGGGAGGAGGAGTGTCGGTTGGCTATTTCTGGCCGTCGAAAGACCCTAGGCCTCTTTCATCGATGTCCTACTTCGGAGAATCTGGAGTCATTCCGGATTCTACGTGCTTGAGCTCGCCATGTTATTCGAGAAAGCAGAAGAGTCTTGGAGACAGTTTATTTCTACCCTTACAATTTCCACTACCACAGCTAAGGTTTGGGACAATATTCGTAAATTACTTAGTGGCAAAAATTCCAATAATAATGACCTGCACTCATATCTTACGGTTCGCTTGTCTCCTCCCCTGTGGAAGTCGTCAAAGTATTAGGCTCGATGTTCTTCGCAATCTCTAGCACTGCGAGCTACTCTAATGATTTCGCAGTTCATGAGCGGAACATCGAGCGCCAAACTATTGATTTTGGTCAAAGTCNGGGATTATAACTCCCCTTTACTATAGATGAACTGACTGAACTAGGCTCGTTTCCAGGCAGGCAGCACAGCTTCCGGACCGGACGACATACGTAATTGAATGTTGCGACAGCTGACTTCTTTGCAGACAGGTATTTCTCTTGGAACTCTACAATAGTGCTTGGGTATCTCTTCATTTCCCCATCACTATGAAGGCAAGCAATCATTATACCAATTCATAAAAGTGGCAAGGATATATTAGATCCATTAGTTGTATACCAATAGCTTTAACTAGTTGTGTATGTAAAATATTGGAAAAAATGATCAATAAACTATTTATATGATATTTAGAATCCCGCAATCTGCTATATAATATTCAAGGTGGTTTTCGCCGTAACCGATCCACGGTGGATCACCTTGTCTGTCTAGAGACGGCTGTTCGTGACGCTTTTCTCTATAAGCAGTATCTTCTGGCTTTTTTCTTCGATCTGGAGAAAGTGTATGACACCACCTGGCGGTATGGAATTTTGAAAACACTTTTTAATTGGGGTTTCCAAGGGAACCTCCCTGTTTGTATATCCAATTTTATGTCTGATCGACACGTACGAGTAATGTTGAATAACACTTTAGCAGATGATTTTTTTCAAGAAAATGGGGTGCCTCAGGGGAGTATTTTGAGCCGTACGTTGTTCGCTATTGCGGTAAATAGCATTATGGACAATGTGCGCTTACCTGTTCATTCATGCCTTTTTGTGGATGACTACGCAATTTATTGCAGTTCAAGTCTTCACAGGGCTGAAAGGCAGATTCAACTCTGTCAAAAATCTATGGTCGTGAGCATCGCGTAATGGCTTTGGCATCTCTGCAGCCAAGACGACGGTCGTCCACTTCCATAGATTGTACGTAATACAGCTAGATCCCAATATTTTAATGAACCACGTTGTTTTACCAGTCTCAGACATCGTAAGATTCCTGGTACTTTTATTGTATTTTAAACTAACTTGGATTCCTCACATCAAAGACCTAAAAGATAGGGGTATAAAAGAACTCAACCTGCTCAAAGTGGTTAGCGGCTGGTCCTGGGGTGCTGATAGGGAAACCTTGATGCACCTGTATAGGGCCTTGGTCAGATCTAAACTAGATTATGGCAGTTTTGTTTATGGCTCAGCGAGACCTTCAGTACTAAAAATGCTGGAAAAGTGTCCACCATGTGGGTATACGACTGGATACTGGTGATTTTCGTACCAGTCCAGTCGTCAGCATCTGTGCCGATGCCGGTGAGCCCACTTTTCTTTACCAGTGGTCATATCTTCTGGCATCTTACGTGTCGAAACTGCATTGCATGCCAGAGTATGTTGCCTACCGTACTGTGTTTCATCCTCCTAACCTCATCTTGTATGAAACCAAATGGCGTAGTACAAGGCCGGTTTGGTTTGGATGCTATCGGTTTTCGACACTTGTGGGATAGTCCTGCCAAATACTAATAATACTAATAATAATACTAATAATAATACTAATACTAATACTAATAATCATCTTCGAACCTATAATACACAGTATGAGAAAGTTTGTTCGATTGTGTCACATGATTTATTGTTTTACGTATCTTTAATAATACTATCATATAAGTCATAATAAATTTACCTATATTATACTGCTTGTTTATTTACAGGGGATGGCTTTTACCTTGAAGGAGAGACAACTGCTAGGCATTCATGGTCTGATCCCGCCTCGCTTCAAAACTCAGGAGGAACAACTAGAATTGTGCCGACTGAATGTTGAGAGGTATCCCGAGGACCTTAATAAGTACATCTATCTCATGGGCCTCCAGGTCAGTGATTAATTCAGAACATAACTTTGTAAAAGGAGATAAACGTGGACAAGCAAAGTTATGTTTTTCATATAGGCGAATCTATTCAAATAATTTTACATTCCTGTTTATTTTTGCAAATTGGTTTCAAGTTCTAAATGTTGGATCATTAGAATAATTGTGTTGAAGTAAATTAATTAAGATTGTTTCACCAAGTTTTATGTATTTTTCCTAGCACTTTATTTTTCACGAGGCAAAAGCTCTGATTAAATACAGGGGTTGATTTACTAGGTAAGAGCTAAGCTCGGAATATCAGTAGAAAGGCCCTGAATTAGTGTGGACCATACATAATGGCTTACCTTGCTCTATTATCTACATATGAGCTAGAATTCACGCTACTCATTATTTGAAATTATATAAAATAAGCTAACAATAATTTAAAAAACTGTCGGACCTACATTTGTGGTCTACATACAATAAAAGGTGGAAATGTCTTCAATCAGCGTCAATGCAGGCTTCATTGCGTTTCACAATGTTTGCTGTAACCTTCCGTAGAGTTCCTGCGGTTACGCTGGCTATATATACCTCGATGTTTCGTCTAAGTTCGTCGAGTGTTCGTTTCATTAAAATATTGTTACAATGGCCATGTCTCTATTCACGATATAAACAAAAAATAATGTGTCCGATTCCTTACTAAGGCTGACACTGGAAGGCCTATTTGTATTTTACCCATATTTATTTTTGATAAAGTAATTTCAGTCATTTCAAGAACATTATCAACAGTAAGTAAATTTTTATCAGAATGAGGGTTCTTAACATAAAATCCTTTATTCTTGATTTGTCACTTACATTACAATTCTTGAATGCATATGAATTTGCACTAAGAAATTTCATTCTTATGAATGTTATTTTCTTTAAAACGGTTTTTAACACATTTGGTACATCTGGAAACATTTTGGAAGCCTTTTTCACCAATATGCCCAATACTAATGGTCCCTTAATAATTTCCTCACCATGATGTTTTACAAACTCTTTTTCCAGTTTTAACGCTTTAGATAGCCATTTAGCAGAGGGTTCTGCGAGGCCTCCAAAAGACATATGCCTATTCCAGGACGGTGGTGTAAATTCAGGCTCAGATTTATATGTATAGCTCCAATATGTGGAAAATCTTTTATTTGTTTTTTTCGCAATCTATACGGCAGTTTTGTTTACGGTTCGGCTAGCCCTATTGTATTAAAGATGCTATATAGTGTCCCCCATGCTGGCATTCGACTGGCCACTGGTGCTTTTCGTACGAGCCCAGTCGTCTTCATCTGTGCCGACGCCGGTGAGCCCCCTCTTCCTGCCGGTGGTCCTATCTTCTGGCATCTTACGTGTCAAAACTACCATATATGCTAGAGCATGTTGCTTACCGTCCTGTGTTCCATCCTCCCAATCGCGTCTTGTATGAAACCAAATGGCGTAGTACAAGGCTGGTTTGGATCAGGATACTATTAGTTTTCGGCACGTGTGGAATAGTCCTTCCAAAGGTTATCTCCACCTTTCCAGGTCGAGTCCCTCCCTGGATGATACGCCTACCTCCATACCATTTTGATCTTGCCAAGTTTCCTAAAGCGACCACTCTAAATGCTATATTTGAGAGGACCTTTAACGAGCTCCTCATCACTCGCTTTCAGCGCATCTACACAGACGGTTCAAAGTGTGGGGCCTTTGTGGGATGCGCCTTTGTTGTGTAGGGAAATGATTTTAAGTTTTGATTACCTGGTGAATCCAGTGTTTTTTACGGCGGAATTATACGCAATTTTTTAAATCTTTGTTTTGTTTATCGTAATTGTCACCGTTCTGTTCTCATCTGCTTGACTGCTCTGTTGGCATTGTCCACTCTCTACTCCTGGAATCCACTCGTGCAGATGATACATGAGCAAATTTTTAAAATTGATTTGTTAAGCACCGTGCTCGCCTTTTGATGGATTCCTGGTCACGCTGTTCTTTCAGGAAATGAGTTGGCGGACCAGACAGCCAAGGAAGCAGCACGCCTGCCATGATTTTAGATCTAAAGGGCTATGTTTGGCGTGGGGTCTTTCTTAGTCACCTGGCACGAGCAGTGGGTTTTGACCCCTGCTCGGAACAAGCTACGGTCCATCAGGGATGGTGTGTCGCGATGGCCCTCTTGTATACGAAAATCTAGAAGAGAGGAGTTCATCGTGACGAGACTCCGCATCGGGCATACGTTTCTAACCCACGGGTTTTTACTAAGAGGGGATCCACCTTCAGTGTGTGAATTTTGCGATGCTCCTCTTCGTGTGTACCACATCTGGTGGGGTGTCGCAAGTACACCCCTATCCGTCTGGCTCTTGATTTTAAAGGTGACCTTTGTTTTTTATAACGCGACAGTTCAAAAGGAGTTATTTGTTTACTCCATACGCCAAGCGAATCCTTTTAGTGCAATTTGAGTCTCTTTCGTAAAGTGACTCATATAGATTTTATCTCATATTGAGACCTTTTTAACATTTTAGTAAACTTTAATATGTTTGTGTGGTCGTTTTAACAATTTTAGTACACTTTAACATGTTTGTTTTGTTTTTTTAACAGATTATTATTTTAATATGTTTGTTTTGTCTTATTAACATTCATATTTTTTTAAACATGTTTGGTTTGTCTTTTTATTGGAATGATATACCTGTGTTTTTTTTAGCAGGTGTTTCATTCAATTAGTACTGTGAGCCCATTCGAGCACTGCTATGGAGTGTCGCAAATGGGAATTCTCTCATATTGAGACCTATTATATTTATATTTGTATTTAGTGTTTTCACCTTTTTATATAGACAAGTGAATAATACTACTCTCTCCCATGGAGATTTTACTTTGTATTCATTTTATGTTAAGGCCCTAATGACCTCATTGTGTCGATGGGTCTCTAAATAATAATAATAATAATAATACATATCTATCCCTTACCCCTGCATGGGTTTTGAACTCTAGCCTCCCTATCACCAATAACCAATCTAGATAATTATGACATTTAGACTGCACTCACACCGATCGATGCTTCACATATTATTTTGTGTGGGTTATGATCTCTTTTTGGGCATTAATTTATAGTTTTGAATTTCACTATCAATAGATTTAGGGCCAGTTTCATAGTCAGTCTTAGCATGCCTTTAGTGCGAGTCATACTTAATCCATTTCATTGGAGTGTAGGTAGGTGTCGGCCTATATTTAGTATGATTCTCAATAGACTCCTTGAAAAATTCCATCAACCAACCTTTTAAAAGTGTTATTACATTTGTTTTCTTTCAAAAAGTTGTTTGCCGTAAATTTGTCAATTAAACTATAATAAATTTGTATTAAAATGTTGTTTAGGATCGCAATGAACGTCTCTTCTACCGTTTCTTGTCCGAGAATGTGGAGACAATGATGCCCATTGCTTACACCCCTACAGTAGGGCTAGCCTGCCAGAAGTTTGGCCTTATCTACAGAAGGCCGAGAGGATTGTTCATAACAATCCACGATAAGGGACATGTATACGATGTTCTACGCAACTGGTAAAACAATAAATATTGCATCTTTACGTATAACCATATCTTATTAGCCATTCGAGTTTATATGCATACTAATAACGTTAATGTTAGGTATGAGAAGGTACACTTAAGATCAATTGTACATGCACTTGCATAGGTTTGGTCACCAACTTTACTTTTTCTAGGATGAAAATTGTAGGAGTTAGATATTTGACGACCATCTTGGACGCCAACTTGAAAATTGGGCCTTTCCGGTGCTCAAACTTTGGTCAATTTTTAGTATGTTATTCAACACACCCGATACTAAAAAAAGCCGTTGAGAAACCTTTTGTGGCAATTATTTGAGGGCAAGGTGGCTTTTTTTTATATCTACATCCGACTATAGTAAGTAAGCTAGAAAGATATTCTCTTTGTACATACAAATAACCACAATCCAATAACATGTTCACCCTGCATATAAGCATCACATTAATTTGGCAACTTGTTGAAACTAGGTTTTTCTAGAGGTTTAATAATGGTGCTGCTAGAGTTGGGGTAAAACAGGGTTGCCAGATTTTCAAAATAAAAAAACGGGACACATATACTGTATGAAAATATATATTTATTTAAGTCGCACAAATGATTTTAAATTTATTAATTTTTTTATTAAACTTCAAAATTACATAGCCTACTTGAAAATAATAACCACACCCATTAGCTCACGACGCGACTCCAGACTTCGACTCCAGTGTTTTGATAAAACAAAATGTCTAAAGAAGTTTGAGCAGCGCTTTAACGATCTGGTAGACATAGGTTAATACTTCTCTGAACATAGTGCAACTTTTAAAAACTGCTTGTCATTGTTACATAGGAATAAAATTCGGAACAAGTCTCATTTTCATTGACTAGGGTCTGCAAAATTCCCACCTGTGTTTAGTTCCCTTCGATTTTTCTTTTGTCCACTGATTGGTCATCAATGAAAATATTCGTTTCACATCCCCGTTGTGTGATGGGATACTGAAAATGTACTGATATTTTGTCATCGGTCTGGAGTATTGAGACTTTCTTTCACGTGTTTTCATGTAATAGTGCCACTTTTGTTGGCCACACTTTTTTTTCTCCAACTCGTTTTCTACAAATACGCGAATATTTGTTTACTATGTGAAAAGTTCACTGTCTTTAACTGTAAAATTTGATTTAAATTTTGTTATCTTATTATTTTCACATAAATTAATTTAATCTTTCTAAAATACGGGACAATCAACTGGTCCGACGACATCTTTTGGGACACTGGGGCATTTCCTTAAAACAACGGGACAATCTCAAATAGACAGAATGTCTGGCAACCCTAAGATAGAAGGGAAGGAATAGTTAGCTTGATGGTAGCTAATGGTAGGTCTCAATAGGGTGAATAAAAAATAAAAATTTCTCTTTCCAAAAAACATCTGTAGCTTTTATTACTTTTGGGACTATTTTTTAAAAACTTGCAATCCATTAGGTTTGGGGAGACTTAATTTCATTGTCTATCCTGACACATCCTCTCATACAATGCTTACAATTTCAGCTGTTCACCTCTCTATAACAATGGTTTGAGTAAAAAAATGAATACTTTTTCTTATTTTAGATAAGCATATGGTTCCACTTGTTTTTTTATTTATATGTTTTCATAAAGTTTATTGCAGAGGTTTTTTCCCTGTGGTTTTCCCTAAAAGTCTTAATTTATGTGCCTCAAATTTCTTAATTATTTAATAAATGTGTGTACAAATAAACTGTTTCCAGGCCAGAATCAGATGTGCGAGCTATTGTTGTGACGGACGGAGAAAGAATTCTTGGTTTGGGAGACTTGGGGGCATATGGTATGGGGATTCCCGTGGGAAAACTGGCCCTGTACACTGCTCTGGCAGGAATAAAACCCCACCAATGTCTTCCTATCACCTTAGATGTTGGTACCAATACACAGGTAAGACCTGCACAGCCTCTCTTACTTTACATTATAACCTTATGATTAATTAAATAGCCAAGCCAAAGGTCCCGGGTTCGATTCATGTGTAGTGTAGGTTTACCCTGAATGGTAGCATTCTTATATCTGCCCTATGTTATAAGCTACTTTAAGGCCTTAGCCAGGTCAACATTTCATGGGGAGGCCAACTGCCACAGGCAAAACAAATCTGGAGTTCATTTTAAAGCTAATTAATGTCAGGGATTAAATATTTCAAGTGTGATCAATCTGTTTAACATTTAAAAACTTGCATAGCCTTTCCTCCCTCCAAGTTCAAAAATTTATTTAGAGCACTTCTTACATAATGGCATAAGTGGTAGGTGACAAAGTTACAGGTTCAGGCAGTCAAACGGCAATATTCCAGGAAGGGCTGGCGGGCGTGGTGGGCGGTTGTGAGGGCGGGGGACTTGACCTTGGGCGTCTAGACATCCGGAATAAAGTAGACATGGAGTCTTGGTTGAGTGAGCAGAGTGCGTTTGCCATAAAGATGTATTACAAAAATGAGGATATTTTCGTTAGCGCTCCGGTGAGAGTTTCGTCTACCCCCACGTTCTCCCGTGCCTTCTGCAAAAGCGATTGGTCTGTTGGTGAGAAATTTTTGAATCCACTGCTAGCACGACCCAGAAAAGAGGTGATATTGCAAAAACCAGCCGTACCTCTGATAATATTGATTGTGTGTGTGTGTAGCTTTAGCAAGAAGTCCGCGAAAATCGGCTGGACGACAAAGCATAGAACTTGGTCTCAGTAATCGAATCGTGAGAAGTATTCTGAAGAATGACCCCCACGACCATCCATACAAGATTCGGGTAGTGCAAGACCTCAAACCTCAAGATTACAATAGCCGAGTACGTTTTTGTCAACAGTTAGAACTCATTGAAAAAAATGAAGGAAGAGTTCACAACTTACAGATGAGTGACGAAACCCACTTTCACCTTAGTGGCTTCGTCAACAAACAGAATATTTGGTACTGGGCTGAAAATAACCCACACAATCTCCACGAAAAACCCCTCCATTCAGAAAAAGTGACAGTTTGTTGCACAGTATCACCTCGTGGAATAATTGACCCTTATTTTTTTTTTAAATGGTCATAGTAACATGGTGACAGTGAACTACGATCGTTACGCTGACATGTTGTTAACTTTTTCCCTGCCTGCACTCGATGACTATGACCCAGATGAAAACATACTTTTCCAGCAATATGGCGCAACTTGCCAGTTTCACTCCATTTGCTGAGGCTCGCATTTCCTGTTAGTCTCACGACTTCCCGTGGGCCTGCCCGTTCACCAGACTTGATGGCTTCTGACTATTTTCTCTGGGGATACCTTAAATCCCAGGTTTTCAAGGAGAACTCGCCAAGGACCAGTGATGATTGGAAGGTGTGAATTCGACAGGTCAACAACATTCCGTTGGAAATGCTACGTAACGTCATGGACAGCTTCACTCTCAGACTCCGACAAAGTGTGCACAACCAAGGATACCATCTTACTGACAGCATCTTCAGAAACTGAACATTTTCCAGGTACACTAGTAATTTACACTCATTGTACCGTTCTCCACCTCCAATTCTAACATCTAGAGGCTACAATAGCTAGGAAGAGGGTGGAAGGAATCTATAAGGAATTTAATATAACAAACAAAAAAAAAGCAACCCTTGCAAGTTTAAAAAAAATTGAATTACTTATTCAAGGTAAAACAACAGAGGTAAATAAAAAAAACATGGCTTCACAAGGCAAACTGAAGAGTGTTGAAAAATATATAAATATGGCAAAACTGCACGTGTACAGTACATTTGAAGATATATTTCACAATCTCAAAGTAAATTATTTATTAATAGGATTTAGTCTGGAAGAGACCCAATAATAATCAAAAATGGTTAATCTATACTTATAAAATAACATGTCCTGATTGATTGATTGATTGATTGACTGACTGACTGATTCATCATCGCCGAGCGCAAACTATCAAGGCTACAAGCATGAAATTCGGACTGTATATTCATTTTGTTATGTAGGCACCCACTAAGAAAGGATTTTAGAAAATTCCACCCCAAAGGGGTCAAAATAGGGGATGATAATATGTATGAAAGTCCATCATTTTGAAAGTTACATAAACAAAATTTTGTATTTCGGTTATTGACGTAAAACAAATAAATACGTGTTTCAGGAATTTTGGAAATTTTATTTAATAAGGGATGAAAAAGGGGGTGAAAGTTTGTATCGGGCTTGCATTATTTTTGATCTGAGGTCAAGTTATGGTCATCAACGTAACGTAATATTTATAATTAATCTGTAAATACATATGTATATTTTCGTATTTGTATATAATCAACTTCCACGCGAGCAAAGCCGCGGGCAACAGCTATCTAGTATAATAATAAAGGGATTAAAGAACATCTTTTAAACGGTTAACAAAGCGTCTGAATCACCATTGTGAACTCCGACTCAGCGGATTAAAATTTTTAGATTAAATTTAAATATAAATTCTGTGGGACTATTACATCCACCACCTTTGAACTAATCGAGAAGATTCCGACTTGTTGATATTTAAAATTATAATAGAAAACAAAGTAATATTACAATGGAATACTGGTAAATTCTCACTAAATGAATCGGTAAAACGTTAAAGTTATAACTTATAAACCAACAAAAATTAATTACTTTTATAATTTATTCAAAGAAAATAGGTCTACAAAATATTACCTATAAACGAAACTTTATCAAATTTTAAAGTTCAAATCATTATTGGTAACCACAAGTTCAATAACAATTTATATTTAAACTAAATATTCCAATTTTTTTAGAAACATTATAAGTTGTAGTAAGGAAACAATATTTAATCGTAATTATAATAATAGAATTCAATGTAAAGAATAGTTACAATGTGAGATAAAATATATGTTTTAAATGGTACTGAGTCTAAGATCAATTGAGAATTAAGATATGAATGCTGTCTTTAATATCTAAGAAGCTATCAATATTGACAAAATTAGTCAAAATCACAATATAACAAATTAATAAATAGAATTATGATATTAAAAGTGATGTAAAAGCAATGATTTGAATGTAGGATAGATAAATGATGTAAAAGATATTAATCTTAGATTAGATGACAAGTTTAACGTTAAATTACTGTCCTTCACAAATTCTAAAAAGATCTTAAAATATTAAAAATGTGAGTCAATTCACATATAATATAAAAATAAACATATTAAAATACATGTAATAATAACACATGAGTCAAGTAAAGTTGAATACACATTATGATGAAAAAGTGATAATGTTATAAAGTTAAGGTAGACAGTTGTCAAATGGGAGAGAATGAAAATTAAATAAATGTGAATTGAAAATTGAATTCTATTCTTATCTTAAGATTGAAATTTCCTTGTTCCTTGTGATGCTGAATGTGAATCAATCACTAATCGACATGTTTCGACGCGTCGTCGGCGTCATCCTTAGGACTAGATAAGACACTTGTCCAGTAATTTTAGTCCCAGGATGTTTACATTGGCTAGCATTGGATTGCTTGCACCACAACTTACGTTGATTTTGTCTCATTTAGCCCTGAGGATAACGCCGACGACGCGTCGAAACATGTCGATTAGTGATTGATTCACATTCAGCATCACAAGGAACAAGGAAATTTCAATCTCAAGATAAGAATAGAATTAAATTTTCAATTCACATTTATTTAATTTTTACTCCCTCCCATTTGACAACTGTCCATCTTAACTTTATAACTTATCACTTTTTCATCATAATGTATATTCAACTTTACTTGACTCATGTGTTATTATTACATGTATTTTAACATGTTTATCTTTATATTATATGTGAATTGACTCACTATTTTTAATATGTTAAGATCTTTTTAGAATTTGTGAAGGACAGTAATTTAACGTTAAACTTGTCATCTAATCTAAGATTAATATATTTTACATCATTTATGTATCCTACATTCAAATCATTGCTTTTACATCATTTTTAATATCATAAGTCTATTTATTAATTTGTTATATTGTGATTTTGACTAATTTTGTCAATATTGTTAGTTTCTTAGATATTAAAGACAGCATTCATATCTTAATTCTCAATTGATCTTAGACTCAGTACCATTCAAAACATATTTTCTATCCCACATTGTAACTATTCTTTACATTGAATTCTATTATTATAAGTATGATTAAATATTGTTTCCTTACTACAACTTATAATGTTTTTCAAAAATATTAATGCTACCCATGCATCTAAATGTAAAAAGTTTATTAACATCAAAATTAACCTAAAAAAGACCACCGCTAATTTGTGGTTTAACTACCAATGTATTGCCAACAACATTACTCCTAAATTTGCTAGAATTAACATCAAGTCCAATAAATTTAGAATCAACAGGTTTAACAAATTTATTCAAAATGCTAGAATTAAAAATGAAATAACATATTTGCATAGAAAACAACAATTTCTCAATTTTCAAGCCTACCAACTTGATCTTTAACTCAGCAACCCCATCCACCCTATCATTTGGAGTAACATACAACTCCATATACAGGATAAAACTAGCAACTTACTAGCCCGAAAAGACCACACCGTCAAACACAAACTTGAAAACCTCATTAGGCAACAAAAACCTGCCAATAAGCCAACCACTTCTACAGCTCATAAATCTTATCCCAGAATCTTAAATTTAACCAACCTCAAACTCTCCCATGATGAAGAGTCATTACTTCTCAAAGGTTATAAATTCAATTGTTTCAACTACTCCATTACTGATAAAGTCCATTCCTACATCATTGTTAGTGAGGAAGCCATTAAACATATTGACCCCAATTCTAAAAATCAAACAAAACACCTAGTTACCAATCAAATACACAAAATCATTAACAATAGTAACCAAACTAAATCCAACCAAAAAGAGCATCTTATCCTCAAACATCTTAAAAACAAATTTAAAATAAATAATATCATAAATGT
This sequence comes from Timema monikensis, assembly GCA_902151445.1. Classification (NCBI taxonomy): domain Eukaryota; kingdom Metazoa; phylum Arthropoda; class Insecta; order Phasmatodea; family Timematidae; genus Timema; species Timema monikensis. Next base: position 139,937 of record CABFVZ010001566.1, on the reverse strand, counting down.
CAAATCTGATAAAATAAACACAATTGTCCTTATTTATCATAATGATAATGTCTCGAAAACCATGGATTTCATAAACAGTAATAACATCATCGAACTCAAATGTGACCCTACTACTAAATTACAAAAATACATAAAAACCTCTCTTAAAAATGCTCCACTCATCTTCTCTTCTAAGGATAGCTTCAAATTCATTAACATGAACCCCAATTCACCCAATTTTACTTCTCTTCCTAAAATTCATAAACCCAACATCCCCATACGCCCTCTGATTAACCATCAAAATGCTCCAGCCTACAAAGTAACTAAATTCTTAGCTAAAACTCTTCAACACAACTTACAATTACCATATACTCACAATGTAAAAAGCTCCTACGACATAATTAACAAACTTAAACAAGTATACCTGAATGATCAATTTAAATTTCTTTCACTAGATATCTCCAACTTATATACTAATGTTCCTGTAAATGAAACCATTGATATTACTAAAAACATTTTGGAAAATAATAATGCTTCCCCTGATTACATCAAACAGATCATTTCCATCCTCAAAACTGTTTCAAACCAAAACTACTTCCAATTCTACAATAAGTTCTACTCCCAAAATGATGGTTTAGTAATGAGTTCTCCCATAACATGTCTAATGTCTGAAATCTTTTTGCAGCATTATGACAACAAATTATTAAATCAACTCAAAACCTCTTTCAATGTTAAATTTTACTGCCGTTATGTTGATGACATTCTTATAGTTTATGAACAACCTCCTAACTCTTCTTCACCTGATATAGTCCAAAACATGAATGATATTCATGTAAATCTTAAATTCACTGTTGGACATGAAGTTAACAGCATTATCAATTATCTGGATGTCTCAATTTCAAAAAATAAACATAACAATTTTGAATACAAAATCTATTGGACTCCTGACATAATAATCAGTTACTAAAGTTGCAGTTATTTTATACTTTCGAAGAATAAAATTTTAATGAAATTTTCTGTTAATTCTATATTTAAATCATTTGAAATTTAAATCAGTTTTTTATTACCGCCTGGATCAAATACTTTTGGTGGGATGTAATTAAAGCAACACTTATTTTCTCTTTTTAGTTTAGATATCGAGCTACCTAGTTTCTGGTTCGATCTCGGATTTGATCGTAGTCTCTGGTTCGATATCGGATTTGATCATAGTCTCTGGTTTGATATCGGATTTGATCATAGTCTCTGGTTCGATATCGAATTTGATCATAGTCTCTGGTTCGATATCGGATTTGATCGTAGTCTCTGGTTCGATCTCGGATTTTATCATAGTCTCTGGTTCGATCTCGGATTTGATCGTAGTCTTTGGTTCGATCTCGGATTCGATCATAGTCTCTGGTTCGATCTCGGATTCGATCGTAGTCTCTGGTTCGATCTTGGATTCGATCGTAGTCTCTGGTTCGATCTTAGTCTCTGGTTCGATCTCGGATTCGATCGTAGTCTCTGGTTCGATCTTGGATTCGATCGTAGCCTCTGGTTCGATCTCGGATTCGATCGTAGTCTTTGGTTCGATCTCGGATTCGATCGTAGTCTCTGGTTTGATCTCGGATTTGATCGTAGTCTCTGGTTCGATGTCGGATTTGATCGTAGTCTCTTGTTTGATCTCGGATTTGATCGTAGTCTCTGGTTCGATTTTGGATTGATTTCTTTTTCAATTTTATTCTTAGCAACTTTGTTTTTTAAATTTGTTTATGGGTTCCTTCAATGGATTGACCACAATCATCACTGACCTTCTTTAGGTCTTTTGTGTATGTTGCATCATCTCTAATTTTTCATTTGAGATAATCTATTGAGTTTTAATGCTAGTTCCGATCTGTTTGTCCTCACAGCTTTTATGCCCCTCACTTAGTACTTTTGTGAATAGGTTGGCACTACTGTGTGAGATACCAACTTCCCCTATATTTATTTGATTTTCTGTTATAAAATCTGTTAGTCTTTTATCTAATTTCTCTATCGCCTCGGTGACTATCTCATCAATTTGTTATATATTAAACTTTTATTTGTTTCTTGTTGTGGATCAAATGCTGATTTTATTTTATCTGTTTCTTTTTCTAGTTTGTCTCGCACTACATTAACATTTGTATTAATGTGTTCTACCTGAACGTTCAGATACCCTACCTTAATTTCTACTCCCTTTAACCCTTTATTTGATTCAACTGTTTATATTTTATTTTTATTATTTGTAATTTGTTCCATTAATTTAAATTGTCCCTTTCTTAAGTTTTTGGTTTTTCTGCTAAAAACTGTTTTACCTTTGATCATTCAATCACTTTTTTTATCAACTTCATTTAAACGTATTGCCAGGTTTTGATGAACCATTTCTAGTTGGTCAAATTTATGCTCTAAGTAACCAAATCTCTGTTCACATGCCTTCTTGCTTTCTTCAATTTTGGCACCTAGTTCATTATTGATTTTTTGAAGTTTTGCATCTATTTTCTGATTATTTTCTTGACTAGTGACTAATATGTTCTGTATAGTATTTTCAATTTTCTTATTAGTCGGTGTTATTTCCTGTAATAACAAACTCCTATAGTGATTTAAACTCCTTGTGGGTTCTACCGTTGTTTGTTCCGTTGTTATCTCCGTTGTTATCTCTCGCCCTTTCTCATCTACTATATCACTTTCAACAATAATTACATTTCTTTGTTTATCCTTTTCTGCCTCATGCTGTCCCTCTTCCTCTTTGACTGACTTCACATTGTCCTGATCCCTATCTCCTATTTATTCTTCTGAGTCTTCTAGGCTTCTGGTCTATTTTCATATTCTGTCTCCCCAAAGCAGCTATTGGTGTTACTGTTCCCTCTTAGATTCGAATCCACCATCCTCCCTTCCAAAAATTAAAAATAATTACAAACAATAATGATATACTATGTCTACAGTATAAGTTATAATAAAATATTAATTAGTTAAGCAAAATTGTGTATGCTATAAATCAAATTGTTAAAAAAATAATTTTAAAATGGTTGGTCTCTTATATCGATGAATGGAATTTGGAATGCCGCCGCTGGACTTGATTGACGAGGTCGCATCAGTGTGCCATCGTGTGTAACGTCTGTCCGTTCTACCTCGGTGTGATGTTCTTCCTCGGCGTGCCATTCAGTGTGCTGTGTATGCAGAACATCTGCGTGTTCCACCTCGATGTGATGTTCTTCCTCGGCGTGCCGTTCTTGTGTCGTGTATCTCTCAGTTGGTGGAGTCCCTTTTTTGTCTCGGGGATTCGAAAATTCGTGACGTGATTGGTCACCAATCATAGTGATACCGGATTTTTTGATGATGGTGATGATGATTATACAGACCCGTGCATGACTTTATGCGCACTTATCACACGGTTATGATTTGATTATATATATTTCTTACTGTAGGATCACTTATTGGTTATTTATTGAAATTAGTAGAAAATTAATATTGTACATAATTTCTTTTATTAATTTCACCTTCAGTATTGTAATATTAATATGATACAGTTTTCTTATTTGTTTACGAAATGACGCGGAGAGCCTGAGCAAATGCTTGTTACATACTGAGATTTTCTCTTTGTATTACTATAATTCTGTGTATTAATAAATGCACATGCTGCTTATATAATATGACCTACACCTTTCTTCTTGGACCCCTTGTCACCATTGTTAAAACAACTAGTAGAACTCATGGTAACCTGATGCCGTGAAGGCTAGATTCCTATTGGGTAAAGGCAGCCAGCTAATTTCCTGATTTTAAAATAGAACAAAGGAAGTATTTTAAACAAAGAAAGTTTTAAAACGTATTATATTGAAATTACTTTTATAAACGGCTGATCATCCATGGATGAATTATTAAAAGGGAAATTTACATACAATTCTTTAAGGAAAAATACACTTCATCCATGACTTTTTAAATAAAAGGTGAGGGGTCCAAAACACTACCATTACACTACAGCTCAGATTCAATTAGAGAGACACTTTTTTGGCAGTTATAAAAGTAACTTAAAACAGTTTTCATAAAGGTATTCTTGCACCAAATCATGTGATATGCAGCATTCACATTTGTTAAATATTATCAATCAATACCTATAAAATAACACTAATAATACAGTAAAATGTTTCAATTTCTGCTGCAAACAAATATCTTTGTACTTTTAGAAGGATATTCTTACTTAAAAAAAGAAAGTAGATGAGATTGCTTTGTTTGTTTACTGAAATTCATAATGTTAGCTTAAAAAAAAGTTAGCATTTAGGATAAGTAAACCAATTTAACCTACACAATAACTAATTAACACCCATCTACACTACACACCAAACTCAGAAAACTAAAAGTATTCACACATCACAGTATTTATAACAGGCACTTCTCTACAGACAGGCTGGTCTCAAACTGCCAATATTTATATTTTCGCTAACTGCAACTAGTTGGGAAGAAGGGTGGGTGGGTGTATAGCTTGCACCAGTTACCCTCACCCTAACTGGTCTTTGATTCTTCTTTCTTTGCTGACTCATTTGTGATGTGTTCTTGTAAATACCATCAGAAAAGTTTCAATTTGAAAGGTTTTGTTGTTTTCTAATCTCAAAGACCTACCCACTTCCACAACTCTCCCAAAATTCTCTAAAACTTTCATTTTACTTTGTTAAGATTTTGTCTTAGACTACCTAGTTTTATTGCCTGACTAATGAACACAATCACAAACTATTTATAAAACTGTACATAAACATTATAATGCTGGTGACAAGCTATATTCTCGTATTTTGTTTTGTCTAAGAGCGCTTTTATGCAGGCGTTTTGTGTCGCGCGACACACAACGGCAAGAGCCGTTGCGTTTTGTAGGTTTATTTTATGCACGCGACATTTGCCGTCCGTCGAAAAGAATATTAGGGGGGATGTGGGGAATGCCAGGTCGCCACCGTGGTTCGGATCCCACGTTAAACTGTAGGTCCTTCATTTCATCTCACTATCACCCTACCATTACACATTAGCGTAAGTGCGTATAACCCGAACGGGTAGTAAGACGCGGTGCTAATAATAATAATAATAATAATATTAGTGGGGGAGGACAAATCGTAACCAGTGCTGCCAATTCCTTTATATGTTAGAAAGTGAAAGATGGATCCGTGCGTCATATATTTTGCATATAGTAACATTACGTTGAAAAGACGGAAAAGAAGATGGGGGGGTTCATCCCATCAACTTAGCAAGATTTGAAGATGGGGCATTTCATAACCTCTACGGAAAATTAAGAGATGATAGGGACAAGTTTTTAAATTACTTTAGAATGTCGGCAGCATCGTTTGATGAGCTAGTGGTCAAATTCCAAGTAACGATTCAAACTAGGCAAGATTTGGTGCAACGATTATCTTTTACTTCACATTTTCTTCTATCCATTGATTGTTTTTTAGATTTCTGTTTTTGTATTCCTCCGATGATGAATCCCAAATTGCTTTATTTTGCTTAACCTCATCTATAACACGTTCAATATCTAAATCATCCATTTTTTTAGAAAAATGAGAAAGAAAAAATTTATTCAACCGACACAATCTCGCTCGGAAACTTCCACACAACTGAACTAGTCCTGTCTACTAGCTAAGGTTGCCAGCACTGATGCCTAGACAGCGGACGGCAGAAAAGCGGCGCGTTTGCATAAATGGAGCCATAAGGCACCATGTACTTAGATAATTTCAGGCGGCTTTTGTCGCTGGCGTTTTGTAAAACACGACGGCAAGTTTTACAAAACGCGACGGCAAGTTTTTCGGACGGCAGAGCATAAAATGACTCATTTGTTCCCAGTGACTTAGCTTTTGCAGCCGTGTGTCGCGCGGCACAAAACGCCTGCATAAAAGGGCTCTAAACTATAAATAAGGCAGTCCTTTTGTCAATTTCAGGAAGGTGGATTTAATTAAGATATTCCAAGGCTTCTTTGGATATAACGCCATAATCCATGTCCTATATAGGTATTTAATATGAAGAATCTAATACAAAATTCTAATTAAACTTGCATGCATTCCAAACAATATTTTTAAATCAACCAAAAATGACTTAAAAAAAACAGTAACTAATGGTATCAGAAAAACACTTCCTATTGGCTTTTACTATAATTAAATCTCACATACTACCGGTTTTTGTTCGTCATTTACACTAAAATAAAATATTGAGAAAGTTTTTAGAATACATAACAAATAAAATAATAAGAGTATTTAACTAATAAAATAATAATGGTTAATATTGACAAAAAGCTATTTTATTTTAAAATGTAAAAATGAACACCATTTGTCAAATAAATGTAGATTTATATTTCTAACAATTGGATACATTTATTAATATATTGATTATATGAGTACTATGGTTGACTATGACCAAGACCATTTGGTTTAAATAATGCTACCAACAGAATGCCAGTACACAAAGTCTTGTTATTTCTATGTGTGACAATTATTCCTGTCAATATTGTTCTGATCTTAAAATCACATTACTTTGGGTCTTTCATATAAACATTTAAAATGTAGAATCTGGATTCCTGGTCATGGCAGTGCACTTATCACTAACACAAATTCTAAGAACCCTTGATTATTAAATAAAATTATCTACAAGGAAATAAATACTTATTCATTCCTAAAATTGTAGTTGAATGTAATCAATTGTAAGACCTGTTATTCTCTTTATGTTGAAATTAATTAGACATTAGTTTTATTGGCTGGATGATGCTTTGCAGACATTGTTGGATGACCCCTTGTACATTGGTTTGCGGCACAAGAGAGTCACAGGGCAAGAGTATGACGACTTCATCGATGAGTTCATGAGGGCTGTTGTTAAGAGATATGGCCAGAACACACTTATTCAGGTATAATAAATAAATAATAATCTACTTTAAATTATATTTGGTTGATTATAAGGAAATTAGATCCTATTTGACTAAAAATTTGATTATTTTTAGCAACAATAGATCAAAGACTTGAGTATCAAATGAGATTTCCTAGATTCATAGCAATTTACTACACCAAAATTTTGTTAATTCATTTTCTCATCTGCCCAATTCAACTTTTATGTAATCTTAACAATGGATTATATGCTTATCTGCTATCATGGTAATGTGTACTAAATTTCAAGACTCATTCAGTCTGGTTTGCCAGTGATATGGAGGTTAATTATCAAATCCTGACTGGGTTTACTAAGAGTGGTCTTTCTTTAATGGTCAATAATAACTCTTCCTTCACACAAATAAGTGTGGTCAAGTGCGTAAGTATAAAATAGCACTTTGGTGATTAACATATACATTCATACCTTATTAATTGTTAAAAAGTTGTTGAATGGAAAGTGGGGTTGGTGAAAGGGGTGGGAGGGTAGGGGTGAGGAAAGAGGAATGTGATGAAAATAGGAGGGAGGATAAAAAAGAGGGGGGCTATAAAGTGATGGTAGGACTGTATTTTCAAAAAAAAATAAGTAAAAAAAGTTTTGTTTTTATATTGACATGATGGATGATTAGAAGCTTTGTTTACAGGATTCTTTACAATATTTTTTTACGGGGAAGGGGACTAGTTAGTTCTATATTACATTAGTTTGGTTTTCTTATAAATGCTTTTTTAAATCTTAAAACTGGATGCTTTCTTAAAACAAAGTTTATTTAATACAAATAAATATGGCATTAACACCTTATATACTATTATTGTTGTTATTATTTGCTTTAATGATATATTATTCATTATGGGTGTGCAACGCTTAAAAACTTTTACTTAAACAGTAGAGAACTTCAAAACCAATATTAGCTTCGCAAAAATTACTGCTTTGACAATTACAAAACTTCACCAATAAAAATATTGCCACTTAAAATACTAAATCAATATTCATATGAAACAATCTGAAGTAATTGAATTGAAACTTAATTTATCAGATTCAAACTAAATATTACAAATAATAGTGCAATAAAACATTTTCCAAGTTATTTTAGTGGATAAAGTTATATAAATAACCATAATATTTTATCCATAGAGCAAACAAAAAATATAAATTCAAACTTCGATTCTGCTTTGAGAATATTCCATTTATTTGATTTGAATTTCCTCGCTGTATCAACTTGGTGTCTCCATTTACTCATATAAATTAATGTTAAGCTATAATTTTTTCCCCCCTATATCATTCTTATAATGTTGTTGTCTTATGATGTATTTTTCAATGATGGTATGTACTAGGTCTTGTGACTGTTGGTTAGCACTATAATAAATTATTATTATTATTATTAGCGCCGCGTCTTACTACCCGCTCGGGTTATACGCACTTACGCTAATGTGTAATGGTAGGGTGATTGTGAGATGAAATGAAGGACCTACAGTTTAACGTGGAATCCGAACCACGGTGGAGGCCTGACATTCCCCACATTCACAAGATGTCTTGTCAGAGGTGAAGGAAGGGTTTGGTAATCAGATAAATCTGTGCCGGGACCGAGGATTGAACCCCGGCCGCCAGCATAGAAGTCTGACACCTTACCCCTAGACCACCAGGTCACCCACTATAATAAAGAAAACTGAAATTGAAATTGTTATTTAATTATCTTGAAAGTTGAAATTATTTGTTTGTGTGGAACAGTTTGAAGACTTCGCCAACCACAATGCTTTCCGGTTTTTGGATAAATATCTTAACCAATACTGCACATTCAATGATGATATCCAAGGGACAGCTTCTGTAGCAGTGGCAGGACTGCTTGCTTCTCTCCGTGTCACTAAAACCAGACTCTCCGACAATGTCATCCTCTTCCAAGGAGCAGGAGAGGTAAACTTCCTTTAATCAATTTATAACAGAGTTTTTCTCATTTTTTTATTTATTTCTAATCATCATCATCATCATCATCATAATCATCATCATCATCATCATCATCATCAACTGTTTCCAGCCTATGGCTTACGCTAATGTGTAATGGTAGGGTGATTGTGAGATGAAATGGAGGACCTACAGTTTAACGTTGGAATCCGAACCACGGTGGAGGCCTGGCATTCCCCACATTCACAAGATGTCTTGTCAGAAGTGAAGGAAGGGTTTGGCAATCAGATACATATGTGTCGAGACCGAGGATTGAGCCCCGGACCCTAGCACAGAAATCGGACACCCTACCCCTAGACCACCAGATCACCCCTATCTTCTTCTATCAATCCACCATTCTTACTCCTTTAATTGCTTCCATTCTTCTTCTCTTACTTGCACACTTTCTTCTATCTGCTCCTCCCACTTATTTCTTGGTCTCCTTTGTGGTATTTTTCTTATATACTTTATTTTTATTTGACATCCTCTTTTTTTCCATTCTCATTACATGACCATTCCATCTCAGTCTTGCTTCCTCTACTATCTCATGTACTCCTTGTACCTCCACTCTTTCCTGAATAACTTCATTCCTAATCTTGTTTCTCCTCTTGACATCTAATATGCTTTATTTTTAATACCAACTATAAAATGGAAAATAAACCTAACCATTCAATCATTACATTACACAATTGCTCTAACTTATGTTGGCCAACATGTGTGCTACACTTAGCAAGCTGTTACTGGTGTCAAGAACCACCGAATAATGACGCGTGGAAATATGAGTTAAGGCAAGTGAAGGGTGAGTGTTATATTCTAATATCAAGTTATAACTTGTAGTTCCATTACAATATTCACATACTTTATTTTTTTATTCAACCTAATTTAGCATGGACATAAGGTAATTTTACGTTGTTCTCCCCGTCCCAGTCAAAAAATGTTCTGGCACCCCTAAGTACACTATTCTTAAGAGCTGATTATGATAATCTGCCACCACAAGCAGTTGTTTCTTTGAAGATGGGGACCTTAGGAAAGTAACAGTGACATGGACTGCAGGGTGCTACATCCATGACACAATTTGCAGAAGACCAATATTTTGTTCATATCTATACATAATTTGTATTTCATTGCTATGAACCCTAGGTGGCATCTGTTAAGAAAGTTCAAATATAATTATTTGTGTGCCTTGCAATACTATATTGTAAAACACAGCTAATATGTCCTCTGGCGATTTCATAATTTTTATATTGGGATGGTTTCTTATGGGTTTTGATACACCTTATTTTTATTTTACGTCTAAAAATGGGTGTGGAAAATAAGTATGTGTCACAACCCCTTCTCTGTACAACTGGATCGTGGGCCTAAAATCTGTCAGGATGTGCTATGGTCGAGGATAGAGGGAGGTGATTGTGTATATGACTGTGTGGGTTCATTATTGACGAAGACTTGATTTTTAAGGTTTTTACTAGTGCTTCTATCTCTAGTACAAATGTGATGTTGATAGTGTGCAGAGTTCCTCATCCCTTATCATTGGGACCACGCGCAGCGCGGTTTGCCCGTTCCCCTTATTGCCGTGCACGGTTGGCTGCGCACGGCCTCGTCACACCTGGCGCATTGGGTTGCGTGGCTCGTCCACTCACTCTGGCTTTGGACTCATGTCCATGCACGTCGGCCGTTCTCGAGCCGTTGGTTCTTGGTTCTAGGCTTGTTGATAGCGAGTCGGAGTCATTGCAACTGTTAGCACGCGCGGGAATGGAGATGGGGTTTCTTTCTATATACAGTTGTGTAACTGAACCAACCAAGGGGCAGAATTAAAGTCCTGAATAAAGACTTGTGTGACAACATCCTGAGTGACTTTATTCGTACAACCCCTTCATAACGACTTGTTGTGCCGTGCCCCAAGTCTGGTTCACGAACCCCTACTATCGACACCGGTGAGAACGGGGGCTGACACATTGTCTCCCACAGCGACGAAAGGGTCCACCTGAGGTGTGGGCACAATAGTGATATATGGATGTAAGAACATTAATATTCAGAAGCTTGTGGCAAAATGAGGTGTTGCACTCATAGGTGATCTCTACACGATTTTCGAACCGCGGTATTCTGGGCTTGAGCGGCAGCCCTATACCACAAATACTGAGGAATCGGTAGCCTAGTCTGTGTAGTCCTGAATCGGACATTGTGACCCATAGACTGCAATGTTGACTAGTCAGCCCTGATGGATGGGTGCACTACTTTTTATCTTGCCTTCTAACTTGGTTTCCGCATAAGGAATGCTGACAATGTTTATGTGGTCAGCTCTATTTGTTTACAGGCTAATCACAACAACTTGCAACACTCCTTTTGTCATTCACAAACCAGAACTTTTTACTTTTTTTTTTTTTTATCATTTGTGAAAATATGCTAGATTTGACTATTTTTGACACAGACTAAAAAATGTAATAATGCAGCATTTTGACATTTTATAAAAGGAGCTAACACTTTTAAATTCTTTTAAGACAAATTTACTATAAAAATATTTATAATCCAAAGCTTAATTATCAAGTAATTTGCTTTCTACTTAAAGGCTGTGATGCTAAAATCTCGCCCCTTTTTTCTAGGGCTCTGAACAGAACACTGAACTATAGAGGGGTGCAGCCAAGAGTTGCTTGGTAAAGAAGCAATAAATCTAATTTTCTCTCTCTCAAATTCTTCCGTGACCATGACCAGGACCAGGATTCTGAGCACAAGACCCTAAGTCTTTGTCATTATTAGTCAACTTGGGTATAAATGGGTTATTTTTCTTCACTTTCAGGCAAATTTCTTGTTTTTTCAATTAGATAATGTCTTCGCATATCCATCTTCTTGGTAAACTTACCAGGACTAACTTGTTACATTACTTTGTGTAACTTATATAGAGGAGTTTTCGTATTGTAAGAAACTGCAGCAGCATCACTTATAGAAGAGTAGGACCTCTTAAGGCAAAAATTTACCCTTTTGCCACCGATAAATTTTGTCACGACATAATTAAACTGCTCTACTGCATTGCTCTCTACATTCTTTAGTAAGCTTCGGGTGGTACGGATAATACAATGTACCTGGACTTCTTCCACTATGCTAAAAATTCCACTACTCATCATTTCAGGCAAAATATTGTCCTCTCCATTCTTAGGACCTGTACAGAAATATGATGCACATTCAGCATGGTTTCCAAATGTGTGTTTTGGTGCGTTTATAGCATCCTTCTGTAAAGCTAGTATGCGTTCCTGCTATCAAATTATTATTATTATTAGCACCGCGTCTTACTACCCGTTCGGGTTATACGCACTTACGCTAATGTGTAATGGTAGGGTGATTGTGAGATGAAATGAAGGACCTACAGTTTAACGTGGAATCCGAACCACGGTGGAGGCCTGGCATTCCACACATTCACAAGATAACTTGTCAGAGGTGAAGGAAGGGTTTGGTAATCAGATAAATCTGTGCCGGGAACGAGGATTGAACCCCGGCCGCCAGCATAGAAGTCTGACACCTTACCCCTAGACCACCAGGTCACCCTGCTATCAAATTCCCTTGCGTGTTCCAGTGGTATACGGCTCCAACTATAGCTGTCTGCATTCTCTTTATTTCAGACCCAAGTGCCTATTTTAAGTGGACATGTCCTAGTTTAGTGTTGCATGTTCTTTCAATTTGTTCCCATAGTTTCTCAGAACATGATTTCGGCACTCTATTTTAATAACACTTAGGTTATTGTATGATCTTGATTTAATGTTTGAATTATAAACACTGCAGCCCCCATCAGCATTGAGTGTGCCAAATTTAAGGGCTCTTCCTAGTTCCTGAATTTGTTGTCAAAACATACATGTTCTAGAAAATAAATGTCATAAATGAATATGAGTATGCTTCTACAAAAAATAACGGAATAGATTAAAGTGTGTCTCTTTGTCACTCTGTTTTTTTTTTTAATTTTCCCCTCTAAAAATGAGAAAAAAAATAGTCATATTATGTTTGAGAGCCGTATCGGTCTGATAATGAAAATCTAAAGGTGTGTTTGAGTCATTTGTTGGCTCTGATAACAACAGTTCACTTTCTGCTTTGAATTATCATGAAATGAGACCCTGCTGTATTTGAATGACCTTCATAGTCTCGGTCCTTAGCCATCAGTCCCCTTTTTTTAATCAGTAACAAGATATCAATGCTGGCTTACCCTAAGTTGCCTACCCATTTCCGTCTTAATTCATCAAACCTATTTCACCTTTTCTGCTGGCCGCCACGAGAGAACTGCTAGTGCGCACTCCGTCAAGCGCATAGTACCCACCCCTTTATCCCCTCTCTAGTACGATCTTGACAGTGCTCGACTTTACAAGCCCGGCCCAACAGCTTCTAAAACACACGGTTTCAAAGCCGATACGAAATAATTTATAAGTATGGAGAGTCCTTAACACCATACATTTTAACACTTGCTTCGAACCCTTCCACTATGATAACAGCGTCCATGCTATTGGGAGCTACCTGTCCAATTTTTGTAGCAAGAATGGCTTCTCATTTCCTCCCTCTTAGCTTCATATTGGGCACATATAGTATAATAGCGATTTCTCATACCAATGTATAGAACTTTTTTTTTTTTGCCGTTGAAACCAATTATAGCTGCCACACCAGATAGCAATCTATAACAACTATTTTTGTATGATCTCTTTGCCCACTGTCCATCAGCATTTACAACAAGAATTGGCATTCCGGATTCATCAACATCTCCTCTGGCGATAGGTGCGTATAACCCGAATGGGTAGTAAGACGCGGTGCTAATAATAATAATAATAATAATCCTTTGGCGATAGCAATTACAGTTTCTTCCTTTGCTGCTGCTTCCATCTCTAATAGTGGAGTCTTTTCCCAACCATCAGATATGATATCATGATTTTTCGCAAAGGTGTTAATTGACATAGAAGGGATATTCATGGCTGAAGTAAGCTCTTCAAACTGCCGAAAACCCACACCAATGCACATAGAACCAGACAGAGCAGCCGTGTTCACATCCATTCCTTGACAGTCAACATTATCTGTACTAATTTTAAAGCTGCCATTGCACATGTCACAGTTTAATGTGAACACAGAAATAAGACCTTTCCGCACTTCTCTTGATATTGACATTTCTCAAGTGTACAACCAAAAGGACCGTGGTTACTTAATTCCTTCAGCTGTTTGAAAAAGTATGATATGTCAACTATTCGTCGACCATAGACTTGTTGAGACTGGATTTCATCATCTGAATTAACATGTCCATCAGTGAGATCTGGAAGTGGTATTAATGGTGGTGAATGTGTTTAGGGTCTAGTTTTACTGTTATTAACAGATACGGCCTTTATTTGCATCATCTCCTCCCCTTGAGCTTTCATTAAGTTGTTGCTGGTATATCTGGTGGTTGTTGGTATTTATTTTTAAAAATTTGATATATATGAAATACCGAATACAATATAGGGTCTACATATAAGGTAAGACAGTGGTGTATAACCCGTGGCCCGTCATGCCATTTATTGCGGCCCGCCGACTTGCAAACTAAATTCCTAGCGTATCCTAATTTTACTTGGACTAGGTTTTCTGCGAAACATGATAAAACACTTTCGTCCATTAATATTTTTATTTTAGCACCGTGTCTTACTACCCGTTCGGGTTATACGCTTTAAGTACTAATTACGCCAATGGATTAGGAATTGGGAAGGTTGAATTAGAGGAAGTGAACCTGCATTTGCGTGGAGGGATAGTGGAAAACCATTTAGGACAAACCACCCCAAGTTCACCCGACCGAGATTCGAACCTCGATCTCCCCGTCCTCAGCAGTCGAGCTCAACACGACTAGCGCGTTAGCCAACTACGCCACCGAGGTGGGTGTCCATTAATAAAACTTTTAATGTTTATACTTAGCTGCTATTGAAGTATAGATAGATTTACTAAGACATCAGTCTGTTTATTGATGGGGGCTTTGTGAATAATTGTTTGGTAACCATATCTTAAAAACTTTGTTGTATGAATTGCAGTGGCGTGAGGTGAATATTTTTCTAGGGTAAGCTATCAAGATTTTTTAAATGTAAAAATTAAAATTTATTTTAATTATATTAAATTACATATCTTATTTGTAATTGGGCTGGATTCTTTTACTCTCCTTAACAAATTCCTTAATCACGAAATCGTAAAACTGTGGATATTTTCTTAATTGTTGTAGAAGACCTTTATCCAATGAATAGCATTGACATGTTTGTGAGCCTCTCTTGACCTGGTGAATTGCGTGCATACATTTTTATTCTTTTTAATGCTGCGAAACTTCTCTCAACAAAAGCACTTACTGCCGTGATGGTTACAACTAGTTCAAACGACATTTTTGTGATGGAAATCCTGTGAAATGTAGGTGACTTCAAGCTGTGATCATAAAGGAGGGAACTCAAACATACTACCATAGCTGTCTTTTAAGGTCTGGAAAGCCATTTAGGGGAAACCGAGTTTATATGGTTCAAAATTATCTACATGTAAAAGTTCTATAAAAAAACTATTACTTATCTGTATTATAAGTGCGTCCAAATACACAGTATAAGCGTTTGTAATATATTTTTACATCAAATATATCAGTATTTCTTGGACTTTTTTTTCAGGCTCATTCACGTCCGACTCCTCGTTGATTTTTGTCCAGCTTTTCTCAAATTCTTCATGCTTGTTTTCCAATCGATCTTGAAATTCCTTTACTTTGTTTATGCAATAGTCGATGCCATTAATTTTTGCTTGCAATATATCAAATAATCTATCAGTAAGAGATAAAATATCAGCACGTGTATTTAGTATAAAATTAAAATTGAAATCAAGCATTGATACTTCAAATCCATGGGCAGCAATGTACGCTTCTTGATCTTATTTTTCCTCCAGATCTGTAATCTTGCCAAACAACGAAATTAGCTGATTCCTAAACACGTAAAAAGTTTAAACCAATCTATAATTATAATTTTAGCATGTAGAAGATATTCTTGGAAGCCTTTTCTTCATTTCTTCATCCATAGCTCGTGTTGATTTGGTTGATTTTGAAAAAAATATTGCTAGGCCATTTCAAAGTAAGGAAAAAATTCTGCAATTTTTGATAAGGAACACGCGCTGCTACAATAAAAGATTCACCTAGTGAGCGAAGCAGTGTATACAAATTGCATTTGGGAATGTATCTCTTACTTTGGACTGCAATCTATTCAGGTGTCCAGCCATGACCGTAACCCCGTCGTAGCATTGTGCAATCAGCCTTTGTCCCCAACCATACTCCTGTATCAATATTACAACCTAGATGTATAGTGCTTCCATTGTTCTATCATCAAAAATATTTCTGAAGTCCAAAATTATCTCATGTACCTGTCCATCTTGAGTAACAAAGCGAAAGACAGAAGACAATTTGGAAAAATTATTTACATATGTTGTTTCATCCAGTGTGATGGAAACAAAATTGGTTTCATTTATCTTTTTATTTATAATAGACAGTTACGCATTTGAGAGGGCGTTGATCTAATCAAATTCGATAGTCCCATAAATAAAGATGAATTTTCTAAATGGTTCTTCAATTTTTCATCATACTCACAAGATTCACTAGTTCAACATAATTACCTTTATTGAAAGACTCACTCATTTCGTCATGACCTCTAAATGCCAGTTCTTGCCGTGCTACAAATTACATCAATGAATCACTTTATGATTTCTCTATTATTCTTAACAAGTTCATTGAGCTGCGATTCCCATATTTTTTTCTGTTTATTAAGCATTAGATCAATTTTGTTTAGCCAAACTTTTTTCAGTGATCATGGCTTGTAAATGATTTTGGGACAAATTGTGCTTTGTAATGGCTTTGTGTGTGTTGGTCATGCCATTGTACTGCTCCAAACACACGTGTCATTTAAAAAATAAAACACGACCAACAATATGACTTTTGTACAGGAGGACATCCCGCCAACCATTCATTATTATTGAACAAATGTGAGCTGAAACACCTTAAACATTATTTTATTTTTGTACTAATGTTCAGTTCAGGTGTAGGTCTACCACATTATATTATTTGTTTTTCTCCTCGAAAGTACACGTAGGAAAGCTATGTTTTAAAGTGTTACCTATGACGCAATCACATTTTGGTTGATCTGTGGATCTGCATGGTCTCGACTGGATATCCATGCTTCTCAACGGTTTAATATGTAAGAAGCAAGATTGCTTACTTTGACGTCATATACACTGAATACCACGTTACACAACTCACACATATAACCTAGCACAATATATTAGTACATTAAAGAGTATAATCATTCTTGACTGGTGATTGTTTTAAACACTAAATAAATTTAATTTTTTTTAATGTGGTTTCGGTCACATATAATAAGGAAATAACCAAATAATGTGTAGCATTTTAGGAACAAAAGGGGTCTGCTCCCTAGCGATTACGGGTCCTGTGGCGATAACAGACAAGAGCGACCAACTGAACGCGAGTACACAGTTTGGAGGAACGTACTACGCAGGCGTGGCACTATTAGCTCACAGACCACAGTCAGAGTCGGAGGAAGCAAAATCTGTTGCACACTCAGTTTTGTATATAGAACAAGGAACACATTGTATACCAAACAATAGCATATCAATGATTAAACTGACACTCAAAAAACTTTTTTATGGTATTTGTATTTATGAATCTATTTGGCTTTGGGTAACAAATATGTACCTTACATCTATGGAATACACGCCCCTGATGAATTGCGTGAAGAAGTTTGAAGGAATATGTCTTAATCGAATGTCTATGCAACATCGTGTCACAGATATTGCACATATTATTGCATTGAAATTTTTTTAAATTTCAAATAAATTTGTACATATTTTTTCATTAGCTACATATGAGTTCTTTGACGTAACATCAACTGTTCAAATGAGCACATAAGAATTCCAAATTTATAAAGAACCCGTCTTTCTGCACTCCATGGATGGACAGACCAAAGGTTCTGACCTTCTGCAAGGCATCAAAAAAATATTTGTCTAAACTTGCCTACAATGATTGGAGCAAATAATGGAATAGTGTCTCTATTCACAAAACATCTGTGAGAACTTTGCCACGCCAACACACTTATTGCATATCACTGCATAATAGGCCTACACCAGTCAAATTTGGTTGAAAAAGATATGGGGATAGGAAATGTGATACGGACAGTACCTAGTGCAAACAGTGAACTGCATTAAATCATAGGACTCAATCACCAACAGTTCAAAGGCTTCTTCGATGAAATTGAGGCCAAATATGGTGACCGAGTTTACTGCAGCAGAGGCAAAGTTTTGAATAGATTTGGATAAATTTCAGAGGAAATCAAAATGTTCCTCATTAACAAAGGAAATTCTATCGATATACTTGAAGCTCTTCAAATGCTGTGTGACTTGACATTTCTGATGGATCTTACAGCACACATTAATGATCTGAATCTTTGATTGCAAGAGAAAAATTATTACTTCTCAGATTTAGTAAACAAAGAATCAGTATTCCTAGTAAAAAAATGTACTAATTTCTACGCTGTAAAGAAATGTTTCCCTAACATAAAATTGATTTCAGCTAGATGTACGCTCGCCAAATCCAGGACTCTTTTGAAAGAAGATTTGTGATTTAAATTGTGACAAATTCCTATTAAAGACATTTCCCAAACTCTTCTTTTGATGTTAGATCATGCAGGAGTTTGGTCAAGGGAGATGGTAGTCATTCTTTACAACATTAAGTAAGTTATTAGTTTCAATATTTTTGATAATTTTCTTTCGAAATTCACCACTGTTTAAGATATTTTGATGATCGTGATGATGCTATTTTTAAGCACTACATATTTTTTACATGGATATTTATTATATTTGGGCCGTCTTGTTCTGATTACAAAATCTATTTTTATAGTTGAGCTTATTTAAAACGTGTTCATTATTAGTTTGGCTTTATGATTTGCAATGGTAGATTCTGGTAAGAAGGGTTTTTATATAAAATACAAACAATTTTTTGTTGTTGTTGTTGTCAACATTGATAACATTTTACTATATTATCAGTGTTGGTTTATAGGTAGGCCTATATTTTTTTAAATCAAAAATTACAGTTTCAAATCACAAGACTTGAAGTATAGTTATTGACCCATAAGAATAAAATGGAGCATATGCTTATACTTCACCTTGATGAATAGCTCATGCTCAAGCTCAATGAAAATAGGAGCATTGGCTGCAAGCAAATCCTTTTACTCCTTTTTTCGTATGAATAAAAAGTGTCTTGATATGAAGCAAATCTTTCAAAAAGTGAAATCTGCTTAGTAGTAGACTAATCTTTGAAATTGGCACAAGTTTGTATAAATTTACGTAAAAGAAAGGTGTACAAACTGCGTTTAGTGCCTGAAATTTGCGATTATAAAACTTTATATAGATTTTCAGAAGGAAATGTATCATGGTTGAGCGAACACTTTCTTGGCGAAGGTGTTGAGAGAAGAGTAGGTGCCCTAATCTCCAAAGAAAATCTTCAGATGTGGCAAACCCTAGATATCAGTCAAGTATTGCACAAGATGTTATGTTCACCAAACTACCGTAAGATAGTTAATTATGTATTAGTTAAAGTTATTGAAAAAGCTGTTGTGTGGATAAAATTTCCATCATCATTTAAAGAAATCCAGAGAGAAAAAGCTGGGTGACAGAATCAACTTAAATTTCCAATAGGAGTTTTAGACCGTGTGTATATAAAAATATAAAGACCCGTGTATATGGTGATGAATATATCAACAGAAAGGGGTTTACCTCACTAAATGTACAATTAACTTGTAACGCTCGAGAAATATTTACAAGCATTGATGTAAGCTGGCCTGGCTCTGTACACGATGCAAGAATTTGGAAGAACTCAAATGTAAAGGAGAGATTAAAAACATTTAAAAATTGCATTTTACTATCAGATTCAGGATAGGGAATTGAACCATGGTTGATGACACTATATTAATGAACTTTTTAAATCAAAAAGAGTAATAATAGAGCACTGTTTTGGCCAATTGAAGAGGCGTTTCCCATACTGTACTACCATGAAAACTATCATTTGAAAGAATTCCTAAAATCATTGTGTGCTGTGTAATTTTGCACAATATAGCAAAGTATTTGGCTGATGACGACTTCCCAGAAGAGAATGGGGATGACGAAAATGATGAATTGGTATTTGAAGGAGATGAAGAAGCACAGGGTAGACTGAGGGTCTGAGGGACAACAAATTAGAGAACACTTATCCAATTTGATTGATTTAATAAATTAATTTAATGAAAAAATAACTTAATTTCTTTATAATGAATTTTAAGTTTCAATTGAGTTTTCAATTAAACTATTATAATACGTATCTGATTTCCGTTTTTCTATTGTAGTAATATTAAAAATTAAAAAATTGTATATGAAATATATTTTTATAAAACCAACAGTTTCTGAGATATTGGTAAATATATTAATACAATATTGTTAGCTCTAGTAGTAAAGAGATACTACTTAAGTTTAAATGTAATATTTCTCTAATACCACAGAGTAAGCAAACAAGTAAGTCTTTCAAGAAGTTGACGTTATTTCTCTGTTAACCTCTTAGGAGAAATGTTTGTACAGCACAGGGGTGAGTCCAGGATTTTTGTGAGGGAAGAGGGGGGCAAGGTACACATATGTTCCCATCGGGTCGGGGGAAGGCACCTCATATAGATTAAAATTGAATTAAATTTATTGACCTATTTACTTTTTGGGTACCGGTCTAATTCTAAATTTGCGTTACCAGCCAAAGTGACAAAGACACTATTTACTATAGCTTCTAGGACAAGGAGTGAGGTTAAATACTAATTACAATATTATTTTGGTCTATTCTATTCAAATGAATTATTTAAAACATTAGGAAAATGATTTTAAACTTGGTTTATCTTTTTAGGCTTCCCTGGGTATTGCAAACCTGTGTGTGATGGCAATGCAAAAGGAAGGAACTTCTTCGGAAGATGCTCGTGCTAAGATCTGGATGGTGGACTCAAAAGGATTAATAGTGAAGGACCGTCCAGAAGGCGGTGTGACTGGACACAAGGTGCACTATGCCCAGGTGCATGCCCCCATAAAAAACTTGGATGAAGTTGTTAGGACAGTGAAGCCAACTGTTTTGATTGGTGAGTATCAGTGAAACATGTCGGCCTAATACTAAATTTCTGTTACTAGTAGAATAACAAAAACAAAACATGTCATTTTCATTAAACAAGACAACAATAAATATATTACTTATCTAGATTTTACTTACTTACTTACTCAGTGGCGGTCAGTCCGTGTAAGCATTGAAACCACTGCTTGCCTAATTTCAGCAAAATAATTATTATTCTATTAAATAAATTAAAATAACTTTAATATTTTAAAAATCCCAAACATAATATATTTTGGCAGCCTCTTTATTTAAGCTTTTTTATTTTAATTGTGTCTGTGGGGTTGTCCTTTTAACGAAGCCCACAATAGCTTGTAGGCTTACTAAAAGCAATCTCAACAATGCTTCTTTGGCCTTCAAATGGCATGAGGGTTGAAAAGGAGGGAAAGAGGTTAAGGCACACGCACCTCTTATATGTCCCCTATACAATCAGTAGAGGTGGAATAAAAGAAATGTTTAAACTGCCTCTTGTTACTGTGGAATGAAAGAATAACTATAAATATCAACCTAGTGCTCTTTGTCAATGTTGAAGAACGCGCAGTGTCAAATTATAATTAAGTCGTGTTTACTGGCGGGTCTCATATGGGTCATTGGTTTTGTTAAGGTGTTGTTAAAATCTGTAAACCAACACCTGATCTTCCGTAACTTACTTTCAGTAATTTTTATAGTAGGTCTTAATCCATAGATTTAAGTTAATTTATTTTTATGAAATTATTATTTTTTTGCTCTACTCCCAAAATGATCATCTTAAAATTAGTTCATGATTTATAGTTTATTTTGACTTAAAACTTATTTTGCTCACAAGAATTTAATGTAGAATAAAAATTCAAGGCTACTTGTCCAGCTCCCGAGCCCACCAACTGTCACAGTACTTACTCACTCTAGGGCATTAAGAATTCAAAAGTTTATTGCTGCACTTACAAAAGTACGCCACCTTTCCCTATCTTGAGCTACTTCCATCCAGTCCACCTCATTATACCTTATCTCTTTAAATCCATTCTAATATATACTTTACTTAATATACATTTGTGAGAAATATTTTGAGACAAAAAGCTATTTTTAGACTTTGGGTGATGATTTGAATATCACAAAGAGGTATTCAATTTAAATACAGGTGCTGCTGCTATTGGTGGTGTGTTCACCCCTCAACTGTTGAAGCAAATGTCAACGTTAAATAAGCGACCAATCATCTTTGCACTCAGTAATCCCACACACAAAGCTGAATGCACAGCAGAGGATGCTTATACGTACACTGAGGTATGTAACATGCAACTTTATGATTAAGAACTCATCTTTATACTGTTTTTAAACCTATGTATCTCACTCCAGCTAAGACCAAATGAGACATTCTCACAGAATTTAATTGGCAAATGATTTTCATAAAAATATATAGTGCCTGGATATCTTAAACCTCCTATTCACACTCTACTATCTCAACAAATATGCACTCTCACTCACCATTTATTTATACTCATCCCCTGCGAGAAAATGTTTAGAATAATCCTACAGTATCCCCTGCTTGACATAAGAGGTGACTAATAGGGGAATCCCAAGCTTAAGGTATATCTAACATATTAAGGGCCTGCATGGCAATGGGGAAGTTCCGGCACATATGGCTTTTTGAGAAACAGGCTAAACCTATTCCTATTGGTAACACACATTTCATCAGTGTACTATTCCTTTACCTTATCGGGGTAAGATGGCTCTCTTTTATATTATCCATTATTTCCTGTGTAGTCATGGTATCTGTTTGATAACGAGTAATTCTTCTCATTGTTCCATACTGGCAAACCCTACTGGCATCTCACTGCCCAGACCGACATAAAGTTGGGATAATGATGAGGAAGAAACTGGTAAGGCTGTCAAGCCCAGTCTGGAAGGATACACACGAACTGATGAAGCCTCAATCTTGCTTTTTGGTTATGTCTCAATTAAAATATGGAGAGACTCTGAAATGTCTACAACCTTTTATTCTCTCTCTCTCTCTCTCTATATATATAAACTTAAATAAGAGCAAGGAAATAGCAATTTACATTTAACCATGCAGTTCATTCATTAATAGTTGGTCACTTAATTTTTATTCTTTACCTTGTAGTATTAAGAGCTCGAAGAATATGGTATGTTTGACTTAAAAAGATACAGGAAAGGTGGATAGAAACATATAAAATGTAAAAAAACTCAATATGGCTTTTATAATGAAAAGCAGAACACAGTTCACACTTTACATTGCTGCCACTGTAAAAATAGGAAATGGCTGCCTCTTGAAGAAAGTCTATCGTTACTGTCCAATCCCTCGACCTAAACGTCATTCTATCATAACTCAGCAGTAGGGAGTGTGAATCACGCAACAACACTTCCTAAAAGAGGAAACCAAAAATCACAAATTGGAGAAAATCTTTCCTTAACCAATTTTGGTTTTTTTCTCTTGTGTGGTTTTTGGTGTCCTCTTACAGGAAGTCACTTTGTGTGTTTCACACCCCCCTGATGAGTTCTGATTGAATGAAACATAGGTCAGGGGATTGGGTGGTGGAGGCCAATTTTCTTCAAGATGCGGAAATTACCTCTTTGTCCAGTGGCAGCAATGTAAAGTGTGTATTGTGTTATTCTTTTCAATGTAAAAGCTATTTTATGTTTGTTCCCTTTTATATGGTTCCATCCACCTTTCCTGTAAGTTACCTTCTTCCAAATATATTGTGATAAAATACCACAAAAAGTGAAAAAAGGTTTTCTTTAAATAGAGATGGTAAACTTAATAAGTAATACTTAATTTCCAAAGATTAACATGCATCATTCAGCTAGGTTTTAAACTTTTAATGCATTTAAAGGGATTTGAGAAGAACACTTATAGAGGAAGTGCATCCACATCAGCTTGGACAGAGGCTGGTTAAACCACCCTCCAGTGCACTCAACTGGGACTTGAATGCAGGTATTCACTCAACTTATCATCAGACCGTTGTCTCATGATTAGAAAAAGTTTCATAGCCCTACGATGGAACTTAACTTCCTTTCCCCCAACTTGTCATTATTCCCTTGTAATGAAGGGCTCTGCTCCCTTCTGTTCTTAACTCCTCCACGTATCTCACATTAATCTATCGCTTTTGAAATGGTATTTTAATTATGATGTTCCAGGGCAGGGCTGTATTTGCAAGTGGTTCTCCCTTCCCGCCAGTGGTTTTCAATGGTCAAACACACTACCCTGGTCAAGGTAACAACTCGTACATCTTCCCAGGGGTCGCCCTAGGGGTGATCTGTGCAGGCGTGAGGCACATCAGTGATGAGGTCTTTCTTATAGCAGCTGAGGTAATGTTACTCTCTCTGTTTGCAAGGTGGATAAGAATCAATCGTAATTTAATAACATTATGTTCATCTATGTTTCTATATAGTCAATCTATCATTGAAATTATTTATCAATTTATGATTTTGATCATTTTGTAATTTAATTTATGTATAAAATTTTGAAAACAACATTATTTTAATCAAGCTAAACTATTATTGAAACAAAAGTTATCTATATGTTTAAAAATAAGAAAATGTGGACTAATGGGCCAACCACATACAAATCTTTTAAGAAGATAGTGAAATAAAACTATAAAGATAAGATCTTATCCATAATTTTTATCAGATTTAATTTTCAATTCACTATATCAAATTTATATAATAAATTTTGACCTTAATTACAACCAACAAGTGACCATTAATATAATAAACTCTTTAGTATAACTGTAAAACGTGCTTCAAAAAGCTTTTTAAATTAATGTGAGTGTAATTTTTTCCATAGGAATAATTGTAACATGTTATATCATTACTAATGTATCATAAAATTAAAACTTTAAATCATTTTAAAAATCATATTTAAAATTAGTTTAAGTTGTTGAATTTTATTTGTAATTTTTCTTTATAAAAGGTATGTTTAATTCCTCAGACATTGGCAGCTCTGGTAACAGAAGATGATCTAGAGAAAGGAAGTCTATATCCTCCACTCACTACTATTAAAGACTGCTCACTTAAGATTGCTGCCAAGATTGCAGAGTATGCATACAAAAAAGGTAAAAACCTTTTTATATGTCTTTAATCATTGATTTAAATTAATAATTTAATAATATTCAATGAAATTGCTTTTTAAAACTATCAGACAGGTATTTGAACCCTAAAATTGAGTTTACCACACCATTTTCTATACCAAATAATTGTCTAGTTTGTTACCTCTATTCATTTTAGATAAGATTTATCATAATAAGAAGTACTTATTTTTGTTTTAAATGCTATGGCCTAGTCCATGGATGATCTTTCAACATAAAAAAATTAGAATTGAACACGAGAATTGAAACGAATAACTTGGCTTAGTGTGTTATATCTCTAACAACTGAGCTACTTTTTTAATACTATGTGCTTTAATGCCAGTTTGGGAATTATCCGCAAGAACACGTAAAGTGGAAAGTAAATTTTAAAGGGTTGCACCAGCACCTGAGAGAGAGAAATGGAAAACTGTAATGAGAATTATAATTTGTAAAACTTCCTACAGGGCAACTATTTTGAATAGGAAACAAATTATGACCTATTGGGTCAAAATAGCTTTCTTTAGATCAAATTTGTTGGTAACAAAGTTATTAATTCTTGGTGTTTGATAATACTAGGATTAGAAACACAAAATGTTATAATAAAAATGAGTTTAGTAGATTATTTTAAATATATTATTATTATTATTATTATTATTATTATTATTATTAGCACCGCATCTTACTACCCGTTTGGGTTATACGCTCTTACGCTAATGTGTAATGGTAGGGTGATTGTGAGAGGAAATGAAGGACCTACAGTTTAACGTGGGATTCGAACCATGGTGTGATTAATACACGTTCTGTCAGAGGTGAAGGGAGGGTTTGGCAATCAGATAAATCTGTGCTGAGACCGAAGGTTGAACCCTGGACCCCCAGCACAGAAGTCTTGACACCTTTCTTCTAGACCACCATGTCACCTTTTAATTATATATTTAATCAATAGAATAATTTACAGTTCAAATCATAAATATAAAGTTGTTGTCAATAGTAAAGGAGGAAATATTCAAAACTTGATTAAAATGTTTATAAAGTTAAAACAATTATTAAAAACATGCAAAATTTAAGAAAATAGAAAATATTAGTTGCTTGGAAGTTTATAAAAATTTGAAAAAATGTCAATTATTTTGTCCTTCGTGCCTTAGTATACATTTTATTGGCGGATATTTTTTGACACTATTGTCATAATCAGCCTGGAAGTAAAAACGAGGTGAAAGTGTTGTGAAATTACAAACAATATACCACATAAATGTCTAAAAGGAACAAAATTAACCTTTAAAAATGGAGTGGTGTGTGTATGTTGCATAAAGGTACCACGGCTGTGTTAAATATACATTAAAAATAAATGAGAACAGAGTTGATGCTTGGGAGACTTGCTAACATACTGGTAGTGTGAAGAGGTATATTTTTGGACGAACCTCCAGTTTAATCTAAATGTAACTTAAGTTGTGATGCAATAATGTGGTACATTGACCATGGGTACTTGCGTTAAAACAAGGAGACTGGATTGGGATTGGACAACACAAGAACCAACCACTAACACTATAAGAAAGAAGAAAAGCAAAAGAACGGTTGACTAGTGGTAACTTTGATGAATCACTAGCGAAACACCAACAGACAAATTGATGAGCTTGAAGCCAGGACTGTGACTATGAGACACAAGACTTGAATATCAGAGAAGAAGACACCGGCAGGTGACAGGGTCTTAATTAGTGACATACAGGGGACAGTGATTACAATACTTGGCGAGTGCTGACAAATTCAAAGTCGGTCAGTAAATTTAGAGTAAAATACAGTAAGTTATCCCTTAGGCATTATTTATAAATATTTGTAATTTTGGTGGGACATAATAGATAGGAGGGTATCTCATGTCAATATAATACCAAAATAATGAAGTCTACCAGGACCACAAGATTAACAAAATTTAAAGGAAGGAGAGGGAAGAATGTGGAAAATGAAATGGAACAACAAAATGTATGACCATAGGTATGGCAAACAGATCAGACTGTCAGCTGAGGCTATTAAAAGGTGACTAACCAATTAATCCAGAACCTCGGTCATAATTGATGCCTATAAAGCTACAACTAAATATCCATCAGATACACTTATGAAAATAATTTCTAGGGAAATAGCAATGGCTCAGGGGAAAACAGAGGAGGTGATTCAGGAGCTGACGGCCACAGTTAAACCAACAGATGGGAGAGCAGGAAAAGCATTTGATACAATTTCAGAGTGACAACAAAATTGCAAAAAGGGGAATACTGACAAGGATAAAAGTGAAAAAATTAGAATAAATTCTCAAAAGCGTCAACATATGAGGTCGGACAATTGGTGCTTACACAAACCCACAAGTTATTATAAAGATTCCACCTGTTGTATTACAATCCTGATGAAGTTTTAAGTATAAACAATAAAAATGCCTAGGTGAACTAGGTAAACTGACACGGAATGTACAGACTGATTGGAATTATTAATGTCAAATTTTTAAAATAATTTTAAGCAAATCCATGCTAAATTTAGAAAATATGGGAAGGAAGAACAGAATCCAGACCCGGATTGCCAGCGGGCAAGAAGGTAATGAAACCAAGTAAGACTGTTGTCACCAGGCCTCTTATACCTTAATGAACTGGGTTCCCTTACAAGCATTAAATTGCAGTTTAAATTATGTTCTCTTTTGACACTGGTATTTATCTAGAATTTAATAGAGTTTGCCACTATATAAAAAGTAGGCCTTATGTCCTGAATGTTTAGTGCCATACCATCACATCATTGTGAAAATAAGATGATATGCTTTCTTCATGAGAAAGCTAAGAAAAATAATGGCCTTAAGGGCCCAACATAAACTTTTTGGAAAAATATCATACAGTTAACAAAAATAGTCATGATATTTGAATCAAGCCCAATTAGCCTACTCAAATGCACACAACACAACTTGAAGAGTCTGATAGTTAAGGTTCGCTATTGATAGCAAAAATATAGTAGGAAACCACAGAATATTTGCACCTCGGCTAGACAAGTTAAAGAAAACTTACTTAAAACTTCGCTTCCTTCTGCAAGGTAAATTAATTAGTCCCCAAGTCTTGGGTTCTACCCACCAAACACACATTAAATTAGAACATTCCGGCAACTAATTAAGTACACCAATCATCTAAAATACATTCGCAGTTCTCAAATTTTTATTAACTTTAAAATAAATAAATGTGAATGAGTTCTAGGGCTACCCCCAGTTACCTTCATTGATACCTTGAACAAATGAAAATCAATATCACTACACAATACCTGACTCTTAGAAATCCTATTGGAGCCTTGAGAACGGAGACTCTTGTTACCATAAGTACTTGGTTACGAACATCAGAGGAAGAGCTCCTTTCCAGGGTAAAACCTTGTTTATATAAAAGTGTGCAGCTGGGAAAGACTTAGTGTATGTTAGTTATGTAAAGGTGCTAAGATAGTATTTTTTTTTAATATACAGTATATAAGTGAACATAATTTGTATAATTATAATATAGTTGATTGGTAATAAATAAAATGATAGAATATTAAGAAAATGGTAGAGAACAAATAAAAGTAAAAACACTAACACGTATTTACATACACACACATCAATATTTCGATGTTATTATAGCATCTTCCTCGGGTAGTAGTAGTTATACTGAACAGGATGTTGTCTTCAGTGATGCCAACTTGACTGGTATGGATGAAAACTTCTCTGGTGGAAATGAAATTCTCTGAATGTTACTCTATTACTCTATGGCTGTTAGGTGGTGCTGGTATAGGCTCTGGGTTGAAATTAGCGAATATTTAGATTGGGTGGTTTTCTAGACTTTGTGGTCCATTGATGTGCCAGTTCCCATCTTCTTAGTGATTAGTACAGCTGGAGGCTTAATTTTTTTGGAGGAACCTACAGTTTGATTTAGAGGTAAATAAAATACATATTATAAATATGCATCCAATTACAAGGAAATTTAAACAAATCATAAAATGTACTTGCAGCATATATAAGCTATGAACATTTGGTATTATACAGAATGTATATGATTTGAGGATCAATTAAACTGGAAATGAATTGGCCGGTCCTAAATTATTGGTGTTTGATTTTTTATTAAATTCAAGATTTCTTCAATTCTAAATATTCCTAGGCAAGACAATGGAATTGAAAGTTATGAAAGCAACATTATGAAAACACGAGCAACTTGTTTACAAACAAGAGGGAGGATCCTGTAAGAGGAATAAAATTGGGTGCAAACATATACAGGTAGAGGCTAGGTGGGAAATCTTATCTACTAGGTATCACTAATCAAACATATGAGTTCCTTACTGTTACTCGGTCATCTCATCAGTAANGGGGAGATTAAAAAAAGGAAATATTTTAAAGGAAGTAAATATAATATATATTATCTTTAGTGTTTGGTCATATTATATTCATGTCCTTTATATTATATTTTCTATATGTATCCTGTCATTCTTTATTATGTTCCTATTAAATTTTAGGTTTCTTAATGGTGGAAGTTGTTTTGCACGTCTCACTTTAATAAGGCGTCCTAATAGAATAAGAGCTAAGCCGAGAAATCAAGGGGGTGGCAGTAAACTTTTTTTTATAAGAGGCAACCATTTATTCCTTCTTTGTCTAATGGCAGCAATGTAAAATATAAACTATGTTCCTTTTAATTGTGCCATATACTGTTTCTATTTGTTTCTACCACTTTTCATTGTACATTTATTCTGTGTTATTTAATTTTAATCACTGTACAATTTGATTATCCATGATATGTACTCCTCCAGATTGTTATTGTGTATTTTTGTATGTTTTATAATGTTATTGAATACAAAATATGTAATTTAATGTCTTATAGAAGTGACCATTGTCTTCTTTTAAATGCTATCGTTGACAGGGAGAAATTGTGGGTTGTTACAATGTTCCAGGAGTGGCCTCAGTTTTACCACAACCAGAAGATTTGAGCGAGTTTATAGGCGCTCAACTTTACGACTACCACTACCAATCCGCACTTCCTGCCACTTACCCATGGCCTGCACCGTGAAGAGGTCAGGCGGATTAACCTGTCTTGCCTCTTTGTTCCTTCCCACTCTTTCATTTTAGACTAGCAGCATTCTCAATGCATATTCACAATTTAGAAACTTAGAGTGAAATCTCAATTTAACTATTGCAGCTATTCTTTTGTGAAAGTATGTTTAGTTCAGTTAAAACAAAAAATATGTTTGCTTTACACACTGGTTTCAAAAATATGACAAGCATTTCATGCAAGGGAAATGTGAATAGTTTACCATTGAAACTATGCATGTACCATGCATGCCAATCATTGAATACAATTTGTGTTTGTTCTTAGGCAAAGATAATGTTTTTAAAACAATTCTTTTTATAAGAAAATATAAAAACATAGTATGGATTAATAGGAATTAATAAAAGTGCTGATATTCTATTTTACACTAAAAAAGAACTCAAACATTTTCTTCTTATCAAGGAAAAAGATAACTTTTAGGATATTTATTTTATCACGATTTGATATATATGGATACTCTTGTGAAAATACTTTGCAACAAATTGTGCACAACAAACTCTTTGACTGTGCAAATTCAGAGATTACACAATATTACTTTGTGAACAATATTGAATGCCAGAGTTAAAAAAAAAATATATCACCAAGGGAATTAGTCAAGATTAATTTTAACCCTATCAACTTGATACCCACACAAAACGCAGGAACAAAAGATATATGTGGTAAACAATTTGATGTAACCTCACTAGCCAAAACATAAATAAAAATATACATATGACAGTGCCTGTTGATGCCAATAATAAATGAATGGCAAAATAATTTTGTCAATCGGAGCCGTTTAGCATATTTTGTAATAAGAACTCTTTCAACAAATGGTCTTAGCTTCAAATATACAAGTTTCTACAGCATAATTTTAGTATGGACAAGTGCTCTTTGTTGAGTTGAGTCTGTATTTAAAGTTCATTTTTCAAAAATATAAGTTTGTGCATGCCAAGCCGGTGATGTTAGTCTCTGCTAGAGTGTACAAACCAAGTCATGTGTTTCTACTAAAGATGTAATATTATACAATTAAACAATTTTATAAAATAAAGGCTATGGATAAAAACAAAATAAAGCAAACATTGTCTATGTTCTTTTTAAAAAATATTGCAGAAAGAATACAAATGATAAGTCACTCTCATTGATGACAAATAATGATGATTTAAAAAGGCTTCAATTCTCTATTCATGTTTTGAAGGAGCTGAAATAAAAATAACTCGACTATTCATTCGGTCACAGTAACAAAGGATTATATTTTTACCTTTTATGAATAATTTAACTCTGCAAATCCAACAGAGCATCATAATAATAAAGTGACATGTTTCTTTTGTTTATTAAGTAAAACTGACAGAAGTGGTGACAATTTCTTAAAATTAGGTGAGAGTTATGCACTGCATGAAAGTAATTTCCTCGAAAATAAGTATTTTTGCTTTCTTAGTTATAATTGTGAAGGACAAAAATAGTAAATATGGCCAAATTCTGCAACAAAAGCCTATGTTATATGTGAAGAGAGTCTTATTTCCATGTTGAAAAGCTTCTAAAAGTGAAAGATCCTTTTCAACATAAAGATGACTGAGGACTTGCATGAAAAATACATTAGGAAACAAGACTAAATGGACTGCCATTATTTAATACTAGTTCTGTAGACATCTCTCCAGATGAGGCTCTCAATGATTTAAGTTTGAACCAAGGAATTTAGACTTTATGATTTAAGCATAATTTTAATTCGTCTATATTTTATTTACCTTTTTGTATAATATGGCATATTTATTTTTCTATTACTAGCTCGTAAGAATTAATTGAAAGAAAAAAAATGGAATAAATTTTACAATAAAATACTGATAATTTTATGATGATCAAATTATCTTGGTTAATCTCGCATTTAATTTCAAATGAAATACAAATGTGGGCTGCTCACATAATAAATTCCTGTGTGAACTCTGGAATTCATGTATTTTATTATAATGAAACTAAAGTGATAGTTTTTAATAATAATGACTCAGGAAATGATTGTCAGCTTAGTATCAGTGGAAAACTGTTAGAACAAGCGAATAGTTTTGTGTATCTGAGCAGAATGTTCTGTAAAAATGGAAGAATAGATGGTTAAATTGACAGATGAGTGAATGCATCTCAGAGTAGTTGGATGTATGTGGACTATTGCAAAGAATATAGCAGTATCGAAAGAGGCAAAGATGGCAGTATATATAAGTGTGTTAACGCTAACATTGTTTTATGGATGTGAAACATCGGTTTATCAGGAGAAACATAAGAACAAAATGAATATGGAAAAACTCCAATGGACAGTGTCAGTAATGAATGGGTGCTGAAGGAGTGTGGTTTGAAAGGGAATCCCATATGTAGATGTGAAAGAAGTATGTTATGTTGGTTTGGGCATGTTCAGAAGATGAGTGTGGACTGAGAGACAAAGAAAATATACATGGGTAGATTAATATTAGCACCGCGTCTTACTACCCGTTCTGGCTATATGCACTTACTCTAATGTGTAATGGTAGGGTGATTGTGAGATGAAATGGAGGACCTACAGTTTAACGTGGAATCCGAACCACGGTGGAGGCCTGGCATTCCCCACATTCACAAGTTCTGATTAATACACGTCTTGTCAGAGGTGAAGGCAGGGTTTGGCAACAAATCTGTGCTGAGACCAAGGATTGAAACCCGGACCCCCAGTACATAAGTGGGACACCTTACCCCTATATCGTCATGTCACACATTACATTGGTAGAGTGTGTGGATCAAAAGGAAAGGGTAGGCCATGTAAGATGTGGTTAAATGTGGTAGACAAATGGGTGAAAAAGAAAAACATTAAGAATAAAAAAGTATGCAAGACTTGGTGTATGAATGTTGTTGAAGCAAAGGGAGTATGCAAGGATAAGGAAGTGTGGAGATGGATGGATTGAGTGAGGAGTTATTGTTTTTTGAGCTATATGAACAGTTTCTTGCTTACCCCATAAGGGAAGAGTGTGATTAGGTATGTATGTATAAAATTATCTGTGTTATAAAAAACATCTTAACTGTCACTGGGATTTACTACAAACCTTGTGATTTAGACATGTACAAATGTTTTTTTTAAAGTAGGTATAGCAATTTTTATAACCTAAACGCTTGACATTAATGTACCACAAACAAAATAATTCTTGTTCAATAGTTGATGGCCAAGCTTTTCAATTTGTTAATTAAATTAGAAGTTAATGTTTACAACATTAATAACCGATATCAAATAACACAAATAATTTTATACATACATACTTAATCACACCCTTCCCTTATGGGGATATATGAAGATCTTTTAACTTGTAAATAAATTTCCTTTTGAGAGAGATTTTTCACACTATAAAGAGAAATTTAATTGTTTAACATCATGTATATAAACAAATATCAAACCATACTAGTTTTATTAAACATTTTGTGAATGTTTTATTCTATTTTCACAAAATATATAATACTTTCATTCAATATAAAAAGCTAGCTTAACTAAAGTGCGCGATAAAAGGCAAGTCGTATGTGCCCCTTAGTAAAGTGCGCAACAAGGGGTGCAATTGTACACTTTAAGAGAATTCGGACACCATATAAAATCACTTCCGGCCTTTAAGCCGACACCATTGCAACTTTAAAGTGCACATGGCTTCCAAGGGCCCTTAGACGGACTATTCAGACACGGCCTATGCGTTTTAAAACAATTTAAGGTTAATATTTTAACCAGGCTAACAATTACATAACATTTTAAGTAGGGCTGGGCCGATAAGCCCTTCCGCAGATATTCTCAATATTTTGTTGCCGATATTGCTGGTAATCGATGCCGATTGTACATATATTGCACATACATAATAACTATTAATACTTTGAACATTATGCTTGAACACGCTTTAAGAAATGATCTCGGGGAGCAATTGATCAAGCAGATCTCGGAGCGCTCGGTAATTGGCATGCAGCCGAAGTCACCTATCATGAAGACAATAAAAACACATGATTACTGAACGCGGTTCTGTGCAGCTAGCCCCTAGAGTACGCAATAGCACAATAATTACACATTATTTTGGACGTATTCATTGTTTTTGCTGTGTGAATAAGTTACAGTTACATAAATAAAATATAGTTTAGTTAAATCAGCCAATGAAAAAAAATTGGGGGTATATAAAATATAAATAGCTCAAATCCAAAATAAAAATTATTTAAATAGAAAGCAAAATGCTGTATGCATGTACGAGCCTCAGCTTGTACTGAAAGATGTAGGTAATATTTCATATTAGGTTGGTGTACAACTTGTATTCAACTAGAACTACGTTACTTATAGTCATGATATGATGTATTTTTAATTGTTTATAAATCCACAGAAAATAAAATCATATTGGCCCACCTAATATTGTTTTTGATGGTGTTTAACTTTGTTACTTAAGGAAATCTTAATCTCTAATATATTTATTAAGTATTTCATAATTTGAAATAAGCCTAAAGGTAAATGAAATTGAATTGTTTATTTTGTTTAGAATGTTGGTTTTGCTGTTTATTATAAAATAAAATATCTAACATAGAATTAAAGAATTTGTATTTACATGCAAGAGATTGAGTTAAATATTTTTGTTTGAATTATGAATTATATTTTCATGACTTGAGAATTTAAAATATATCTATAGATTTTGAATTGTCATAAAAATATCTGCATGATTAAAAACCGACTATCCTTGCCGAATGTGCCAATATCGGTCCGATAAATCGGATCGGTTATCGGCATCGGCCCAGCCCTAATTTTAAGCTACTTTGTCTTAAAATAATTGATACTGGCTTTTATTCTTTGTTTGTTATTTCATTAGTGACTTGTTTTTGTGTTGTTTCCCCATCAATCCAGCATTTGTGTTCACCATTATAGGAGTTTTTAAAATCCTGAATGGCTTGTTTGAAAGTTTTTGAGTTGTTTTGCTTGCATTTTGTTTGAATTTAAAAAAATTAATAAGACCTGCTTTGGTGGCAGCATGGTCTAAGGCGTCACACTCGCAATAGACTAGACCGCCGATTATGGTGAGATCGGAGTTCGATCTGGGCTGGATGTAGGCCTTTTTTTTTCTAAATGGCTTACCACCCACACTCTCTCCACGAAAATGCAGGTACTCTTCCCCTAAATTAAACCTTCCTCATCCCCAACCCATTAGTGTAGTTAGTACATAGGTGTGCAACCTGAATGGGTAGTAAAACATGATACAAAAAATAAGTATATTTGATAAAAATTAAAACAAGCTGGCAATGAAAATAATTATTTTAGCCAGCTTACTTTGTCAACACCAAGTTTTCAAAGTTTTAATCTTTTTAATCTCACCATGTCTTGTTTGGCATTGATGTTGTTCACATGTATATTACCTATGATAATGTAGTAGGGGTGAGAGAAATAAGATAAAATGTACTCACATGTGCGTGGATGGAGAGTGGGAAACTGCTTAAGAAAAACCATTTAAACCTTTACCTCCCTCTTGCTGGAAAACCAGACCAAATAAGCTCAACATTAAGACCTAATGCAATAAATCCTTTTTTTTTTATATATATATATCTGAAGTGTGTCTTGGCAACATATTGATTCAACATCATGACATGATTGTAAATGGTCTGATAAGCTTCAAACTTGATTCAAATATGTGGGTATATAAGTGTTTTAGTTGCACGTCTGTTCTTTACCTGTTATTTTAAAGGTCTCATACAAGATATTTGTTTTAATTATTTCAGGGATTGCCTCAGTGTACCCAGAGCCTAAAGATAAAGAAGCATTTGTGAAGGCTCAGCTGTACGACTATAACTATGACCAGACAGTGTTGCCACCCACCTATCCATGGCCAGAGGTCGCCAATATGCTGTGATTGTTACAATAACACCATTTCATACTTCAGTTAAATTTTCATAGGAATGGCCTTTAAGAAAATACAAACAAAATTTTATTTATACTCGACAATAATATTTTTCTATACTATTAGTATTATTTTATAGGTGATGTTAAGTCTTTTCAAATTGCTGGCTTTATATCACATTACCTGACCTATGAATATGTAAAAGTAGATTTGGTAACTTTTCTGGCTGTAATATAAGGAAGGGCCTTCCTTTGGAAATTGGACTGTACCAAATGTGTCACAAATATACTTTTAAATACACAGGTTATATATTAATTATTCCAACTATGCATGGACAGCGGAGAAGGGGGGTGGGGGTGATGTCAACTCTGTATTGACGAATGGGTTTTGGCTTGTCAACAAAAAACTCAAAACATTTATTGCTACCACTAATATATATGAACAAATGTAAATAAAAGTTCAATATGAAAATACATGTAAAAAAAAAGTGCCGATTTTCCAATAATAAATTGTAAATTGATACTCACTTTTAAATTTTAATTTTCTACCTTTTTCTCGTGTAGATAGATTATTATGATTGTCAAGATTTTTTATTTCTGAATTATGATAGATCTTGATGTTTTATGTGCCCCCAAAATTTAAAAAAATCAGGGTTTTAGAATTTTGTCTTATCTGACAGTATGTTAAGCTATTTTGTTAAGACTCATGGCTTTAGGTGAAATAATGAAGACATGATTGTTTTGAGTTATTTAAAAATTGGCTCAAACAATTTTATTTAAAATTTAAATATGAAAAGTGTTTCTCATATAGGGTTTATAATTTGAATGAAAGTATGCTTAATTGGGTCATACCATTTGCTTTCCTCATGTTGCCAATTCATTTCAATGGTGACTTGTAATACTAGTTATTTTTTCTATTTCAGCAGTGTTAAGAAAGTGTTATAAAGTGTTTAAATCAGTGGTTCTCAAACTGTGGTCCGTGGCGGTCCGCACAGGAGACTGCAGGAAATTAATTATATGATACAATTGTGTTGCTTTCTCAACTATTCTAGTTTGAAATTAAGCTTTAAAAAATAAGTACGCAGTAATTTACATAATATAATGATAAATACCATTTGAAGTTATAGACTTCCCAGATATCCATTTTAAACACAATTGTTATATAATTTTTCAAAAATTTCCCAACTTTAAACTATTCTTTATTTGAGAGCTAAAATCAAAACACCCCGAGGACGAGCAGAATAAATTGTTTTCGAGTTATGGGGCACACAAAACATTAAGATTAATCACTATCCATCTCAACGTTGAAATTGTTCATTTACAATATATTTTCTCCTTATTAAAAAGTGAAATAAATCAAGAGTAAATAAAATATAGATGTGCAAACTCTACTAAGTTAATTATATTTTGTTTCTTAATCACAGTCAAATTTTCATAAGATATATATATGACGTGACAGTAGATTTAGTATAGTTTCTAGCTGTCAGAAAAAGACTCTTCCTATGAAAATTGGACCGTAAAATGTGTATATGAAACCAAATTAAATAAAAATGCTGTCTTTTCTTTACTACTTGATAAACACTTTCATTAGAAAATGTTCTGCTTCTACAAGGGACAGGTAGGTAGTACCTATATTAAAGTGGGCGGTTCGTGTTGTGCATCAAACACTTAGCAAGTGATCCGTTATAGGTAAAAGATTGAAATACACTGGTTTAAATGCATTTTTTAACTTAATCCTAAACACACAAAGTTAAACAAATGTTTTATTAATTAAAATCTTAACGTTCATATCTTAAAAATAATAACAAATATTACCCAACAAACCTGCCTTTCCCATGAGTTAAGTATTATAGAATTGAACCTAAATTTAAACTACTATTAAAATTTTATTTTAGTATTGTTACCTTTGTTTAGTAATGAAATTCTAACAATTTAGTTTGATTAATTCTACATTCACTACCTATACTCTTATTAATTTAAATATGTATTTTATACTGCAGATCGACCAGAAATTTGGTGCTAAGAAATAATTTTATTAATTTAAAATTATGACAAGGATAAGTATTTTATTATTATTATTACTTAGCACCATGTCTTACTACCCGTTCCGGTTATACGCTTTAAGTACCGATTACGCTAATGGATTAGGAATTGGGAAGGTTGAATTAGAGGAAGTGAACCCACATTTGCGTGGAGAGAGAGAGAGTGGAAAACCATTTAGGAAAAACCACCCCCAGTTCACCCGACCAAGATTAAAACCTCAATCTCCCCGTCCTCAGCAGTCGGGCTCAACACAACTAGCGCGTTAGCCAACTACACCACTGAGGCGGGTAAGGATAAGTAAAATATGAAACCTGTAATTTATTTACATACAAAGCGAATAAAGTATGAAGTGTGTTTCAAATCATATGAAAAATACAATAACCTGTTAATTATTCTGAAAACATTTTGATTTTGAAATCAATATTAAATTAATTATAACTATTTCTATATCGTTAATATAGGAACCAAATTTGAAGATAATAAAATTGGTTGCCAAACAATAACGTTATTTTAAATGTTTGTCTAGATGTCTGAATTTAAAATGCTATGCCCATATTATATAAGATGATTAATATAAAACTGATGCATTTCAATATATCTTTATTTTAATACAAAGGTATGGTACAAGTAACAATGTATTGCATCTTAAATGTACAGTGTCTTTGAGAGATTATTTTACCTTCATATTATTAAATGCTGAAAATGTCCTCCCTCCGCCTCATGACCCTGACCCTGAGCACGTTGTTACATTTTCCTGGCCGTTCGTTGGAGTATTGTGCTGTTATTAGTGTTAAGTGTGTAATGCTCTCCTTCATCCAATGTCCAAGGTCATGTAGCATACACTCTTTCCTTATAATAACCCCAGAGAAAAAGTGTGGCGAGGTCAAATCTGGTGTTCTCGGTGGCCACAAGTTCCTGGAGATGATCCGGTCATCAAAAAAACTTTGGATCAGCATCATAGACTCATGTGACGCATGACAAGTGGTGCCCTCCTATTGAGAGTACCTCTATCGCAGCTGAATATCATCCACTTGCTTGATGAATTCCATAAACATGCATGTTTAATGTGCTGTGCTCACCGTTTTATTCATCACCGTAAATCATGAATAACATTTTAAAAATATAATCACAATAAAGGTTAAAGTAATCAATATAATAAGTTAAAATGGATTCTTAAAATAAATATGTATTAACACACAGTGGAGAACTGTTTCTTGAACCTGAAAAAAAAATTTAAAAAAATAATAATTGTATGTATCCAATAAATAGCATTCTTTTTTGGGCAATTAAAATCGTATCACTTTGGTTTATAATGTACGAGGGGTGTCATAGAAGTGTGCCTCCAGCGAGAACAGCCATGACTAAACCGTTGTTTTTACTTCGTCGTCGGTGTGGAAATGTTTGACAGTGGGGTAACTTTTCAGATGCAGGAAAAGATGGCAGTCCCTAGGGGCAAGATCAGGGTTGTAGAGGGGATGGGGTGTGTGATCCAATTGCTGCAAGCCAAAAGATTCAATTAGAGCTTACGTTTGAGCATCAGAGTGGGGCCTCGTATTGTCATGAAGCATCAAGACTTCATCAGGCTGTGGCATTTATTCTGAATTGTACGACGAAGTTTCGTCAAGGTCAGACAATACAGTTATGTTTATTGTTTTCAGCGCAGAATTTCAAAAGATATGGGCGAGCTTTCCACACTGACGACAAAGTAAACACAATGGTTCAGGAATTGCTTTCCTTGCCGGCATCAGACTTTATAACGAGGGTCTGCAAAAATTTATCTCACGATACTACAAATGTTTAAATAACAATGGTAACCATGTTGAAAAGTAGCTGGAGTTACATAGAATCAGGTAAAAAATTTACTCAAAAATATTCAGTAGTTCCTATTTTATTACAAAATGGCCATTTATTGCAATACTATCGAGAAACCAAAACTAAAGGAATTTTATCATGCTTCATATTATTAAAGATTAGTTGAATCAAATTTTTTTCAAGCTGAATTTTGAATCAAAAACAGTTTTTTACCTATCAAACCTGAATCTACGTATGAATATTAGTTATGGTAACCATAAGAGGTGAACTTTCTAAAATTTCAATGATTTTTCTCTAATTCTGATTTTGTTTACATGAAAAAAATAATAACTCGATGTTAATATTTTTTAAATGGGCTCATTATAGTATTCAAATTAATTAATTGGTAAACTAATGCTCTAGGGATGCTAAGTTTGGCCCTAACCACAAATATAATCATTATAACCAACACACATTTGATTATTATTAATTTTACTTAAAATATTTTAGATCCTGAAATAAAAAATCTGGTAAAATTAATAGTAGGATTAAACTTATTATGTTTTCAAAAACATATGTTTAGCTGATTGGCTGTTGTGCACCACCATAAGCAACAATAAAAGGTCCCAAGTTCGATTCTTTTCAGTGTTTAAATTGTCATTTTTTACTTAGTTAACAACTAAAATTTACGATGAACAACCTGAGATTAACATAAAATGTCACTGAAATGCCATAAATTCAATGCATTTTATGATTTTTGTATCCATTGAAACTTTTAAAATGTTAAAATTACTACAATAAAACAAAACTAAAACGTTTAAATTAAAAAAGTGATTTTAAAGAGGGGTAAAAACTTTGAACTTGTAAAAACTCAAAACAGCTTTATTGGATATATTGGGCTTATGAACCAAATGCTAGAACAAACTAAACAATGGTATTCGAATTATGAAAGGAAAACTTCTAATCCAGTAATATTTTAACTTCATTCTGAACTACTCTACAGTTTTCACAAGCGTACTGTTTGACAAACACCTTTTTAATCAACCTGTACATTTCTTCTGGAAAACAAATGAAGATAAGAGCGAGGAAAATGATGACAGAAAAGGCTATTATTATTTCATTATTATTATTGGATTGCACTGGGGCTTTTAAGAAGACTTCCTGCCTACGATTGTTCAAACACAGACTATTCAACCTCACATGCATATTATCAAAAAGAACGATTTCCATGCTGCCAATGATGTTACAAAATAGTTACTTTTAGCTCTTGTATGTAATTCATTAAAAAAAGGGTAATGTTTTGCAATTCTATATCCAAATTTAATCTTAAAGTAACTATGGATAAATGTATTATTATTAGCACTGCATCTTACTACCTGTTCGGGTTATACATACTTACGCTTATGTGTAATGGTATGGCGATTGTGAGATGGAATGAAGGACCTAAAGTTTAACATGGGATCCGAACCATGATGGAGGCCTGACATTCCACACATTCACAAGTAGCGATTAATACACGTCTTGAAGAAAGGGTTTGGCAATCAGATAAATTTGATCTTAACAATAATGTAAGCAAAAATGTACAATAAGGTTTTCCTCAACACCTGCAAGAGTAGGCCTGCATGGGTCTATTTTCCACCACTGGAGGCTAAGGTGGGGGATTATGGAAACAGTAACAAATAGGGAGAAGGGGAGGTGCCAGACAAAATTAAGGAATGACTAAGCATCTTAGTTTGCCAAGGTCAACCTAAGCTTAGAAAGACAATTCTTTCTTTCCTAAGCATATTCTTTCTATTTGTGGCCCATACACAAAGGCAGCCTAGAAAGGGAAGTAGAGATTTACAGGGTGTCAAACTTTGATCTTATTTAAATATCACCCATTAAATGTTCATTTTTGTGGGGGGAAAAAATTGAATGATTTTTATTAACTATCTGTTACTATAGTAGTTTAAACAATTTTTAGGATTAAAAAAAACCCTGATACTTCCACGTTTTCCAGGGAAATAGACACCTTGTCACTGTGTCGACTTGCCTATAAAGAATAGTAATGACAGTAATAATTGTAGTTTATAAAAATTAACCTATAATTAATTTTTATGATACATGTATGATGCAGCATCAATAATACCATCTTCATTTTCTGTTTTACAGAATTTTATTTTTTTCAAATACAATTAAAAAATATAAAATCATAATAAAAATAAGAATTCAAATACCAACATTAACATATTTATAAAACAACATACTTTAGGGGTGTGTGAAGTTACTTTTTCAATTCAAAGCAAAATCGAATCAAATGTATGAAATAATATTATATTGTGGTTTTTTATATTACTTTATACACTTAAATTACTTGAAATATTACAAACAAATGTGCAATAAAGCATTTTCCAAGTTAATCTGATAAATCAAGTTATTATCACAACATGCACTTCACTTTCTTCCATATTTATATTAATTTGTAATGTACAAAACAGCTCAGAATCGCTATAATTGGACATAAATGGAATATTTTAGCTGTCAATTTTTTTTATTGGCGAAGCTTAGGAGTCAGAATTTGTTTTGAAGTAAAGTCAAAGCTGATGTTTGTTTCGGAGCCAAGTTAAAGTTTCGCACACCCCTAACATATTTTCAATTAACGGAATAATTAAACTCACTATATCTACCTAGTTACCAACATGTATAACTTGAC
Organism: Timema monikensis; assembly: GCA_902151445.1. Lineage (NCBI taxonomy): Eukaryota > Metazoa > Arthropoda > Insecta > Phasmatodea > Timematidae > Timema > Timema monikensis. The sequence goes on along the minus strand of CABFVZ010001566.1, from coordinate 97,495 downwards.
CAATTAGTTTTCTTTTATTTGGTTCTATCCATCTTTCATCTAATTTTTATATATATAATAATGTAGCTCAAAAAAGTGAAAAATGGTTTACCTTAAAGACATTCACAATTTAAAAAACTTTACTTTCACAGTATCTTTATATTTAAAATTAAACTCTTTCTTTTAAATTGGGTCAACATTCATTTTAAAATAAAACAAAAATAAGCCATGCAATAAGAAAATAACACTAATTTATCTTGAAGTATGAGAGCTAAGATATTTTTTCTTTAATATTTCCTTGCTAATCATAATAATAATAATAATAATAATAGTAAAGTTTGATTTTGCATTAATTATGCATGTCTGGCTAATCTTCCTACAAACTGGGCTAAATGTAATATAGGCCCAGTTTCAATGTTTGAATGTTCTAATCATGCATTCTTTTCGTGGAAGTTGTTTTGTTAGGAATACATCTCTTCAGGAATGTTACATACACTCATTTCAGTTACCCTCATGCTCTTTACTAAGACTAAGAAAAAGTGAACAGAGTGGTTCCAAATAAAAAATGAAGTGGAGTGCTGTCTTTTGATGGTAATGGAAATGGTCATGAATAAGGTGGGGAGGAAAGAATGAATAAAAGCTATGATGTTTGCTGACGATGACTTGATAGTATGGAAGTAGGGAGCTGGGGAGAGTAAGGAAGAGAAAGTACAGGGACAGCTAGCTACAGGAATGGAATTAGAAAGTAAAAGAGTGTGAAGTGATGGTAATGACAAGAAGGAAGAGAGGTATACCCTAGTAAAGTTATGAAGTTGGATAGAGTAGAACTGAGAAAGGTACAGTGTGTAAAATATCTTGGAAGTGTAATGTAGGTGAGAAGATCTACTAAGAAAAGGGCAGCAGGGTGAATTATATAGATGTGTAAGATAACTGTTGTGGAGAAGAGAAGCGCCCTTGAGGTTTAAGGACAGGATGTATAGGATGTACTTTGTAGCCATAGTCCCATGTGCAGCAGAAACATGGACATTGCACATAAGAGAGACGAGGAAAGTGGAAGCCATGGGAATAAAGTTATCTAGGAAATAGTGGGGTTACAGAGAGGACATGTAAGAGGAGCAAGGCTGAGATTACATGGTCATGTAATGAGGATGATAAAGTAGAGAATACAAAAGAAAATTATGGAAATTAAATATGTAGGAAAAATACCTTAAGGGAGGCCAAGAAAGAGATGGGAGGAGTAAATAACAGAAACCATGATTCCAATACTTAGTGCTCTAGGGAACACAGATCTTTTAGTAATCAAAATTAGGAAAATACTTGGTGGCTGAGAAACATATAATAGTACTTCAAACCCCCATCAGTGAGTGATATTACTAGAAATAATGAAAATATTAAGTTCCTATGGTAATGCGTTACAGATAAATAGAAACAACATATTAACACATTATTTTTCTTGGAAGAGGATGGTTTCTAAACACTATTATGACAGACCACAATCAAGTAGTGAAATATTTCTTCTACCAGACTAAACATAGTTTAGTTTTGTGGTGGTGTGTATCTAATTACACTTAAATAAATGAATATGTTTGTGCTTTTTGTGCACAGCATTGGAGACAATCAAGCTCTTTAGCCTACAATGTTTGCTGCTGGTTTGTTCCCATATGATCACATATCGAAATTTTAAAGTGACGAATATGTTATTCTTTGTCCTATATAAGCTATTATAGTGGCAAAGTAATAATATTACAAAACTTAAGTTGGGGTTGCAGAAAACGTGATACAAGGTGTTTTTGCAGTTTTTATGGGGAAACCTTTTTTTTTTGGTCCAACATAAATAAAATATTGCTTTAGAGCAAACATAGTTCAATTTTCTCCACATGGTGATATAAACAGTTGTTGAATATTTGTCATGAACACTAAGTTTAAGAAAAAAAGTTATCATTAAATTTCAGGATGCCCTTGTAAGATATTCAAGTAATGTTGAGGTAATCATGTGAATAAAATTAATCTCTATGGTTGTATTGAATCAATATTTTATTTAAAAAAAAAACTTTTTTGGACAAAATTAGTCTTTTTAGTTTAGTTTGGCTCCACCTTAATGCCTTAGAGTGCCATGGGTTAAGCTATTTTACAAAGTTACAAGCTGCCACTGAAAAAACCACAAGCAAAGCTTTCTCTTTGGTGGTTTAGTCATACAAGGGCACACCCAGGATTTAGAGCTGAGGGTATGGTTTTTTTTTTTTTTACATAATAATCTTCATAATTACAACATTATATATTTCAATTACTGAAAATATTCGGAAATTTGATTTGAAGTAGGGGGATAAGAAAAATAGAGAATCAGTGATGCCCCCTAAAAAGCGGGGTTCTGGGGGTTTCTTCCTCGGGAAAAGTTTGATTTCAAAGCATGCAAATGGTAATATTTAAGCTAATTTTTAGCAAAATCAGATCCTCGGCCTACCCTCTGTCACTGTGTATAACATTGGTTAACAGGTTTGTGTTTACACATTCTTCTTCAAACCCAGGTTTTGCGGTTGGTGGAGAGGGGGACGTATAATAATATCTCAACTGCCCCTTCCCCTCTTCCTGATACAATAGTGCTTACATATTTGCTCTAAAATAATAATTTCAATTACTGTACCTACTTCAAAACTCTATGTCCAAGAAGTAAATACTTTAAACATTTCTAGAAAATATTACGGTATCACAGGTCCAGTTTTCATTTAATTGCAAATTTACAGTAAAATTAAAAATTGACAGAAATAAGTATTCCTTTGAAAAGCCCTAATTACTGCACAAATTTAATCTATTTTATATTAAATATTATTGATTAATTGACAGAACATAATGCTAATAATCATTTTTTTGTAATAGCCTTAATTTTCTGGGGGAGGGCCCAATTAATTCCTTAGTAACCATGTTAGACATGTTAATTTGACTTAGGCTTAACAATAGAAGGCACAATGAACATTTTTAAACATAGCAAATACAAAAGATACAATTAAGAACAATAGAACAGAATTAAAAGATATATAAAATATTTACATTAAATCTTTTAAGATAAACAAATATATTAAATTATTAACAATAATAATACTGTGCTACTTTTGTATTTGTAAAGAATTTATAAAACTTTGTCAGGAACTATTTTTAAGAATATCATGATTTATGTGGGGACCTGATATTATTTGATCTTGTATCCCTCGTTCCCCCCCCCCCCC